>PVJA010014351.1:0-47563 GCA_004027025.1 Myocastor coypus
GCTCAGTGGGATTCGCTTTACCACAAGAATCTCGGAGGGCCACAGGCGGTGGTGTTCCACTGTGGGCTCCGCTGTTGGCACAACTCGTGGCCCCACTTGTGGCAGAGAGGAAGCAGTATCAGGGGAAACAAGGAGAATTGAGCAGCAAAGCGGTAGCTTTCTGTCCCCTGCCACAGTAGACACTCCAGCGTGGTGCGTCTTGAGTCTCCCACCAGAGACCAGGGTTGGACTTCACTGGAGAATGGGGTAGGGATGGGGCTGAGCTCCTCAGGCTGTCAGCAGGAAGCTGGAAGACCTCGTCACTGAAGCTGGGCCTGAGGTGGCTGTGACAGACTTCCATATGCACGGATCCAGAAATGTTTATACTGTGTGACTCCAACGTGGTCTTATTAGGAACCAATACAGGGAGCCATTTATAGGTGGCTGTGTTGCTCGGCCACATGCCAGGGACACTGTGCTTATTGGGTGTTATGGTTTATGTCTAGTTGTCCCTCCAAAGCCTCATGCAATCATGGGGTGGGGACTTCCATAGATTGAGACTTGACTCATGAGTCACTGGGATTATGTGTTTTAGTACTGATAAGATTATGGTCTGAGTACTGCTGGGAATTGTAGGTGTGGCCTGAGGCGGATAGGCTGAGGTAGAGAGCCTGAACGCAATATAAAGAGAGACAGAGAGACAGACTCTCGCTGTTGCTCTCTGTTACCCTGGTTGTTCTGTTGCCTCTGTTGCCACTGTTGCTGTTCCTCCGCCATGAACTGGACGCTCTCTGCCGTGTGCCACTCAGCTTTGGAGCCGGCCGAATATGGACTGAAACCTCCAGTAACTGTGAGCTAATTAAACCATTCCTTCCTCATTTTGGGTGTTGGGTATTTGTCCCAGCAACGAGAGAAGAGTCACTAAGACACTGGGGTTCTAAGTGGATGTGCTAGTGACACTGGGTCCATCTGGTCTGTGACTGAAAGGAGAGCTTCGAAGCAGCCACTGCTTGTCCAGCCTAGGAGAACCGCAGATGTGTGATTGCCACGGTCCAGGCGCCTTGACACACGGCTCTCCCGTGTCAGGATGTTGCTTCCTTTGCTTTCTTCCTAGACACAGTTTCACTATGCAGTCCAGGCTGGCCCTTGTGGCTCAGTCTAGCCTTGAATTCACAGCGGTCCTCCTGCCTCAGCCTCCTGCATGCTGGGATCACCACTGTGTGCCACCATGCCCAGCTGTGATGCCTTTCTTTGCTGTGTTTTATCACGTGTATTTTGATTCCAAAGGCAACGACCCTGTTTCACCCCATCTGCAAGCATTTCCTTGCTTTCTTCTTACCACCTTTGCCTCCATGGGCAGCACAAGAGAAGACAGAAAGTGATGCCTCAAAGACTCATTCCCTCCCTGTGTACTTTATAAAGAGCACCTTAAGGGCAATGGATAGTTTGTCACAGAGGGGTCTGTTTATAGTTGTCACCCAGTGCCATGCTGTCCTCCCTCCAGCTGGCATGAACGAAGAATTTGTGGACTGGAGAATTTCCTTTCTCTTCTCGTACTCAAATCAAAGAGCAGGCTCTTTGCACCCTGTTTTATTTCTTCCTTGTCTGGTGGTGGAGCCCAGTTGCTGGGAGGCCTGAGGGCTCACAGCGTTGTCCTCTCGTGTAGGAAGACCTCCAGAGAGCGAGGACACACGCACCGGGAAGCTGTGCTCAGAGCGGAGCAGGTCACAGGGTCAACGCCCTGTTGAGAGCTGCCTGCCTCAGGCCGCGGCAGTCCCTCCCTCTGGGCTGAGCTCACAGCTGGGCAGGGCTGCTCAGGGCGCAAGGCACAGCAATGTGTTGAGGACTGGGGCACAGAAGGGGACTGAGGGCGGGTGCTGAGGTAACGCTCAGATCGGCAGGCAGGCAGGTGCGCGCCCTCTGGGATGCCCAGGGCCCAGGGCCAGGGCTGGGCTTGGGGGACTCCCACCTCATTAAACTGTGTGTAGCTTGGAGAGGCCACATATGGAGAAATCGATCCTCCCATAATTTACATCTAAGATTTGAAAGAAACACAACTAATTTTACTCAAGCATGTGTTCACCTCCCTTACCAGTTGCTTGTAGGACCTAATTATTGGAACCCTTCTAACTATAGTATTACATGTCACAATTGTTTTCTATATACATATCTAAACTCTTCCATTAGCCTTGATTTCTCAGGGCAAGGACCGGAATCTGGCTTCCTATACAACTGCAACAGCCATGGCAAGACTCCTCTTCCATGATGCTGTTCCAACATTGGATGGAGGAGTTAAAGAAAAAAACAAAAAGAATGATTAAATTTGAGATAGCCACAATTCTGAGAATATAGCTATCACAACCACAGCTACTACAGCTAGCCATTGTACACATTGAGCCAAGGTGTACAAACTGTTCGTTTCGTACAGCAATGGCATAAGGACTCAAAACAATTATGGATTTCTCAAAAACACATAGATGTTAATACTAAGAGTTAAATACCAAGATAAGTGATTTAGAATATGCTGTTGTTATGCTAGGAGGTCAAATTGTTAATCTACAATGCCAACTTCATTTAAACGGTGATTAGAATACCTCTTCATTTTGTGTAACTCCCATTCTATGGAATCAAACTTATTTCCCATGGGAAAATGTAAAAGGACATTTATTGCATCATGGTAATATTACTGCTGAGATCTTGTCTCTTTAGCTACATATTGATAATACTTTTGTAAAACAATTGTCAGGATTGTCTGGCACTGATCTGTTACAAAGCATCTCTAATGGCATTGAAAACCGTAATCCTTTTCATGTTACTTCATGGTTCAGTGGAAGTGTAGTAGTGATTTGTGTATGATGTCTCTGTGTTATTTGTATATCCTGCCTAGCCTGGCGACAAGGATGGGCCCAGCAACAAGCTATAGACCAAAAATCTGCAGCCCAAGCCCTAATGCTCCAAAAACTTTCAACATAGACAAAAGCTGGGAATTATAGTAACATAGGGATAAGACCGAAGGCCAGTTGGTGTCTCTAGAAGTGGTGAGCTATGTATGGAGCCCAGGGAGGGCTGCCTTCTGTCGCTTGGGAGTCCCAGAAAGCAGGGGCTCAAGGTTGCAGATTGCGGCTCATCCTGTGGGTGCCCTGTTCTTTGTTCCCAATGGTTGTCTCCTCCCCTGCTTGAAGTGTTGTCAGTTATCACATTCCTTAGCTGTTTCTTTATCCCTGAATAAAAAGAAGAGACTTCTGAGGCTCTGGGCTCATTAGAAGAGAGACCTCAGTGAGTCCTCTGAAGCTATATTCATGGGGTCTTCTGGTTATTTCTTTCGGCCCTGACACACAACATACTATACTCGGCTCCTTCACTGTCTGGGCGGGTGCCCTTTGTGGCAGAATGTGTTCTCATCCTGTGTGTTTGGCCCAGCAAGCTGTGTTTATCCTGTTGCCCTCTTCAGCTCGCTCCTTACAGCTTTGCTCCTTTGCCTCGGGGACACTGGACACTTGCACATGAGCTTGGAGTCTCCGAGATCCCAGCACCCCACCCCATCAGGCTATGCAGAGAAAGCCTCAGGATCCAGGAGGGCAGAGAAGGTGGTGGGCAGCAGGCCAGGTGCCATGTCCAGTAGGTGGCTCTGGCCTAGGACATCACTTTACACTCAGCAGGACCACCCTAAAGTGGGAAGGAAGGCTTGGGGGTGCGGTGGGGGGAGCAAAGCCCTCCCAGGGAGCTAGAGGGGAACCCAAGAGCTGCAAGAGAGGGTCCCTGGACCTCTGTAGCATGGGTGGCCCTGGGGCAGTTTGGGGACCGCATGCTGCGGAGCAGGAGGACCTGGAGCGGCTGCCCAGAGTCCCCGCCCTGCCCCCTCTCAGGTCTTGTTTGGAGAAAGAAGTTTCCCGGCCTTTCTCATGTCTCCTGCTCCCTGCAGAGCCAGAGCCAGGTCCACTGAGGCCCCCTGCTGTGTGACCTCTGCCCTCAGGAGCTAAGCTGCAGGCCTGGCCGCTAGAGTCAGGGAGAAGCGACAGAGGATGAGAAGGAGAAGTGGCGGGGAAGAGAGGTGAACGCGGCCTTCGGCGATGAGCGGGTTAGGGCGAGCCCCTTCTAGGTCGAGTTGCTGCGGGCGGAGGCAAGAAAACAACACAGCTGACAAGATACTGGGTCCTGCGCGACCCTGGAAAAGGAAGGAGTTCCAGTTTTTACTGGAAGGGAGTGGGCTGCAGCCGCTGCTTCCCAGCGGGCAGGAGGCCTGGTGGTGCTGGCCCGGAAAGGCCATTCCGGTCCTCAGGAGAGCGTGGTGCGGCCGTGGTGTGCGCATTGGCTCAGTGTGCACGTGTGAACCTGTGCAGAGGGCGTGTGAGAGGGCGTGCGAGGGCGTGCAAGGGCGTGCAAGGAGCCTTGGAACCTTGGAGCCTTGGAGCCTTGGGTGGGGAGCCTCGGAGCCTCGGAGCCTGGGAGCCTCGGAGCCTGGGAGCCTTGGAGCCCCGGAGCCTCGGAGCGCTGGCCACCTCCTGCCAGGAAGCCCGACCTGAAGCGTGTTTCTGCGAAAACTTCCTTTAGTTGCGCAGTTCTGAAATGGTCTTACTCTAATCAACCATTATGGCAGCCAGGCAGGCAGGCAGCATGCAGAAGTAATTTTCCATATTTACTCTCTTACCTCTAATTCAGCGTGTTCTTTCAGATGTAAGGAAAATGCCAATTTGGCTAAAACGTAAAATTTAGAGGACCTTGTCTTTTCTTACACTCTTGTGCCCATGTCTGATAAAGTGGCAAGGGCCCCTCCCTCATCTCGAGGCTGCATTCCACACACCCTCGCGGTAGGTGAAAACGAGCGCAGTAGCGATGTTATACTTATTTTAGTATTCATATATATATATTTAAGACTTCATAAACCCCTCCCACACTCTTATAAACCTTTCCCACACTTTTAAAAACACTTCCAATGTTCTTAACCATTTTGTAAACTTGTAAACCTACCGTAGCTTTAACAACATACATATACTGCGCGGTACTGCAAAATCCCACAATATGGCAAGAAATCCATGATAAATAATTTAAGTTAATGCTTTTTGAAAACCTGAGAAACGGTGAGTCTGCAAAAGTTGAACCACAAAGTAGCAAGGGGCAACTGCAGATAATACATACAGGGGAAAATCGCCAAGCACTGAAGAAAATGCTAGTCAGCACTCCTTGTAGAAAGCACCGTTTTAGTTCTGGTACTATTGTTAGCTTTGGGGTTAATTTTCGTTCTTGGCACAAAATCATAAGCAAACAGCGTGACTCGCCTCTCAGCTCCAGCCAGCGTCTGATCTCAGCGTGAGCAGCTGCTCCCGGCTTGGCGGCGCAGATATTTGTCGATGGGGTTACCTGGGTTCTCCCACACCCTTCTGGAACATTCTCAAGTGCGCCACAGGCCTCCCACAGGTCCTGCAGCAGCGGGGTGACAGTGTCCCACAGCAACCGGGCTGCCCTAGGCTGCGGGAGGCATCTAAGTGGTTCTAGTTCCAAGAACAAATTTCTTAAGAACACATAGTCTTGCACAGATAATTAAAAAAAAACAAACATTTTTTTCCTTGCCCCTCTAAGTACCATATAAGCACTGGAGATAACTTGGGAAGGCAAAAATAAAGAACAAAGAGAACTCGTCCTTTATTCTATGATCCGACGGCTGCATTCACGTTAGCGAGTTGGTGTGTTGCTTTTTCTTTTCTCTGTGCATATATATTTTAATGATATGTTGAGGTTATATGGTAATTATTTCCTAGAATATATGTTCTATGGAAATTGAGAATATAATCTCTCTGTGATAAGTGAATTTTATTTTTTATTTCCTTGTTTTTCTGGGACAGGATTTCACTATGTAGTTTAGGTTGGATTTGAACTCACTTTGTAGGTCAGACTGGCCTTGAACCCATAGTAATCTTCCTGCCTCCGCCTTCCCAGTGCTGGGACTACAGGCATGTGCCTCCATGCTTGGCTGTAAAATTTAAACAGTACTGTAAGTATATAATCATTGTGAAGAACTATGTGTAAAATAAAGTTTTGTTGTTATTATTTTTAATTATACAAATGGAAATTACAATATGCCTTTTATACTTCGGTCCAGTATGTGTTAATTATTTTGTCATAAATATTTCAGGGCATGAAAAAACAAATAACATTAATAAGGCTCACCCTTCAACCTCCAGCAACTTACATCTATGCGCACATAACTACTGCATGAGTAAGGCAGCCTTCACAATAAAAAGAAAACAAAACAAAACTTCCCGGTGCTCGCAGACCACAATAGCTGCAGGGTGGAGGTTACAGGAACGGTGGTTGGTTGGATCCTAGAACCCCGGCTCGGATTTTAAGCAGGTGACATCCAGTGGGCTAGGACTGAGGAGGGGGCGGGCCGGGAGTAGGGAAGAATTTCGGGGTTGGAGCCACAAGAACAAAAGCAGGAGAGAAAAGAAGAAAAAAGGCAAAGAACCACGTAGGCAACCGCGAGCTGTCTCCTGCCAGGGAGGAGAAGGTCGGCGAGCAGTGGGCGTGGGCGACCGGGCAGGACTCTGCGGCTAGGCTGCTCGCGCTTTCTTCCGCAGGCAGTGCAGACACAGAGTGACACAGCCAGGGCTGGCCTGTGGGAACGCTGCGTGGGTGGCTGGGGCGTGGCTCTGACACGGCCCACCTCACCTGAATGAGGCCCTGCGCTTCACCTCAGGGCCACGAAACAAAGTGAAACAAACAGAAAGGACATCGGGTTGGGCCGGTAATTAATTCCCAGATGCAATGATAACGGTCCTGTGTGCCGAGATGGGTTCCCGGGACTGTTTTGTAAACATCTCACATCAAAAATATAAGTTATAGGCACATATTTAATTATTGTACCTCCAAGGGTAGAACTTCACAGAAAAACACAAGAATTTCTTCGTATTTTATTTAAACTTCCTTGTTATTAGTATTTGGTTTTTGCAAGGCATGTGTCGACAATGAAGTATGCATTTTTTCCTGTATCTTTTTCCTTCATTTTCTCTTTCATAAAATCTCTCATTCACTCAAAAAAGTATTTCTGGAGCAATTCGAGAAGTAGACTGTTGTATGACAAGCCTTCTAGAAACTATGTCTTCCAAATAAATTGTGTCAGTGGGAGGTCTGGAAATAGCGTTTTAGTGGGAAAGATCGTGACTATTATTATTTTCAAGAAAATAACTGCTAGGGCTGGCAAGATAGCTCAGCGGACTAAGCACTTGCTTAGGCAAGTGCAGGGACCAGGATTTGATCCCTGGTCCCTCATGACTTGCTGGCCCCTCTCTCCAGGTGTGCTGAACCAGCTATGCAGGCTGGGTATGACGGCACATGCCTGTAATCCCGGCGCTGGGGAGGCTGAACACAGGAGGATCACAGTGAGTCAGAGCTGTGGGGCGAGGCCCTATACCAAATACATAAAAAGAAGGGGATTGTTGCTATTTAATATAATCACATTTGGTGAGTTGAGACTGGTTGTTCTGCCTTTAAAACATATTGAAGCTTAGCTTTTGTCTGGTTTGGCCTTCAATTTCCTTTTTAAAGTGCTCTCCTGTCAGCGCATATTAATTATTTAACTTTGAGTCATTGGAACTTTTGTAAAGTGCAACGTATTTTAGGGATACTGTTTTCACTTAGTGTGAAAATTCGTAATAGGCTTTCTCTGGACTGGCTCTTACATTCTCTGCTCTGACCTTGCCCTTGGTGTGGCAGAGGGAGCGGCCGGGCTTTGCTCAGGGGTGCGGGCAGCTCGTTACCTGCGAATGGAGTCCGGTGACTGCGCAGTGCAAACACCTTTATCCAGAGGGGCTTCCCCAGCTAATGCTTACTTTGGTCTTAGAATCCATCATTTAATTAAACATTAGCTGTTCGGCCAGCCCCTGCATTTTAGTACGGTTGAACGGAAGCAGGCAGTTACTCAAAGTAACTGACAAATCATAACGAGCACGGAGCGTAGGGTCTTCGCAACCCCTCAAGTCACTGTGGTGGATTTTAGTATCTGTATCCTCTCCCACCGTTTCAGGGGCTCACACCCTGTCCTTTGTCCTGTTTGTTCACCTCTTCCACGATACTAACGGGGTAGGGAACACACAGCTAGTCAGGGCCAAGGACACTTCAGTAAATGTCCCGTAACCATGGACACGAGCAGCAGGGCGTTGGCGTTCTGGACTGGGTGGGCTTGCCCACAGTCAGCTTGAAGGTCACAGCAGAGCAGGGACAGCCATACGTGGTCAAGGTATCTGCTGGCTCTGTGTGACAGAGCTGGTAAAAGTCAAGGCCAGGGCAGATGCATGCAGTCAACAATCTGCGTCAACTTCCCTGCTTCAGATTTGCCAGTTTACCCCAACCACCATGAAAATCAGGCATCTCTACATGGGTGATCTGTCTGTCTGTCTGTCTGTCTGTCTATCTATCTATCTATCTATCTATCTATCTATCTATCTATCTATCATCTATCTATATATTATCTATTTATCATGCCTGTTTATCTATAATCTATCATCTATCATGATTTATCTATCTCATATCTCTCTCATATCTCTATCTATCTATCTATCTATCTATCATCTGTCTGATTGATCATCCATCTGCCTTTACTTTTAAAAACTGATACAAAGCAAGTGAAGTAACCGCAGCTCTGGAGGAAGCATAGTCCCTATTCTTTACACACTGGGCTGACTCTCCCGTGGACAGTAGGAAGCGTCTTTGCCACGTGACCCATCAGTTACACTCCAGCTGGTCCCTGCCTCCACGCTCCGAAGCTGTAGCTCGCCCCGGGATGATCTGGTCTGACCCTTCCTTGCGGTGCGGCCCGCAGCCTCCCCGGATGGACGGCCCTGGCGTGGGCCGTTCTCTGCGCAGCGTCGTGCTCTCCTCTGGTAGGTGGTGCAGTCCACCCGCAACGGCCAGGCTGGGAAGTTTTCCTTTAGATCTGCACACGATGCTGGTGTTAGCTCAGTGCGTGGGCGCCGTCTGGAGCAGCCTGTTCCGCGGGTGTCCCGGCCCTATTTCCGGTGTTTGGAGTAAATCCTACCACTTGCTTTCTTCCCACGAGACTCTCCTCCCTTCTTTGCGGCTGCCACGGAAGCACTGAGTCTGGTGTTCTTGATCCTGACTGAGCCCATTGCGTCGCATAGCCTAGGCAAGTGGGTTGCCACCGACATGGGTCTCCACCCTTTTTTATTTACTGACTTATATTTAGAGACAAGATCTTGCTGTTACCCAGGCTGACCTTGTGCTTGCAGTCTTCTTGCGTCAGTCTCCCAAGTACCAGGGGTGACAAATGTGTGCCGCTGTGCCCCGCTGTCTCCAGAGGTTTGGACTTCTTGGGCCTTTGTAGTCCTTAGGGTTCTCTCCTTGTTCTGTGGTGTGATTTGTGTTTGAAAATGAGCAGTGGTATTAGCTCACTTCTGGTCTATTGAATTTTGAGGATCTGATCGCTTTTTAAAATTATGTAATTTTGTCTGTTTTATTTTAAGCTGTAAGTGTTTCTACTGCTTTAAAAAAAATTCAAAGAACACTGTAGGTTTTTGGTGCATGTTAGAGGAATCTGTTCTGGAAGAATGAGGCTTATTTCTACGCTTTCCTCAAGACAGTCTCAGCTCAGTATGGGTCTCTGCTGGAGACTGGACGACTCTAAGTTGCCCACTTGATCTCTTCGAAGAGTCTTTTGTGTAGCTGAATGCTTTGACGTTTTAATTTTTCTGAGGTGTCAGGAGGAAGTTGGCGGCACTCTGTCACAAGATCCAGCAGAGGTGTCTCTTAAATGCTGCATCTGCTGGAAACCTGACGCGCCGAAGACTGCAAAGGATCACATCTCACAAGACTTTTCTAAATTACCTTCTTTTCTTATCTCACTATAAGCAGCAGAAAGCCAGGCGGAACTCAGCCCACCGTGTGGAGGTTGCGGTCTCCCTGTGCTCCCTCCGTCACGGCCACACCATTCCCAACCTCCTGCCTCTTTTTCTTTGAAGGCTCAGCTCTGCCTTACAGCTTTCGTCTGCTGGGGAGGCCGGACTGAGCCAGGTGGGGCTGTCTGTGCAGGGCACCCTCTCTTGTGGCCAGTTGGCCATGAGCTGCGCTTTCTTCTTTAAAACAGTGCCTGCCCAGTAACTCTTGGGTTGGTACCGATGCTGTATGTAAGAGCCGGACCACTTGCTGGGGATATGGGACACCCTGGCCCCAGTTCCCAGGATGAAGCGAAGGGAATGAGGGAGCTGAGACTCTGTAAAGAAAATGGGAGAAAAGGTCATTTGGGAAGGAGCCACGGTGGAGTAATCAGTGGTAATAACGGTGATGATGATAATAAAAGTCACAGTCACTGCAGGGCCCTCCGTCATAGCTGCCTCCTCACACCCCTGGTTGTTGCCACTTAGATATTCAGGTTTACGGGGATTTATTCTCAGAGCTGTGCTAGGAATGAAGGCAAATATTGCCACAGAATTGGCGAAAGGTAACAGCAGTTACAACTTAGAACTGAAAACTATTTCCCCTCAAGAAAAGCTCCGCGTGCCTTAACTCTACCCTTCTTTTTGCTGGAGGTGGCCATAGCATCATGTGTGTGGTTCTTACCCTGCCGAGGAGCTGTGGTGCTGAGGTCACCCTGGAACCTGTGGGAAATGCAGACCCCTGGGTGCACTCGGTAGAGCTGAGTTGGAATCTTGTTGGTTTGAGACAGTTTTGCTATGTAGTTCAGGCTGTCTTTGGGCTCATTATGGAGCCCAAGCTGGGCTTAAACTCGCAAGGATCCTCCTGCTTAGCCTCCCGAGGGCAGGGGCTATGGGTGTGCATCGCCGTGCCCGTGTCTGAAGCTTCCTGCGTGGATTCACGTGTCTGTGGAGGACTGCGCACTGGCCTAATTGGTCACCTCTTTGTAGGGTCTCTTTCTTTTTTGCCATACTCCAGAGGCTGCTAATATCCTTTTTTTTTCTTCTAAAATTCTGTGAACACAGTGCCAGAGCATAGGGGTCTGTAACATTTCCCCATAGGTCAGGTGAAAGAGGCCTAAGGTAGGTATTAATTATGTTCTCACCACCTATGAAGAGAAAAATAAACAGTGACAGTGTCTCCACATGAGGTTTTCTAGGGTTGTTATGAAGATTAAAGGAGAAAAAGGCAAGGAAATATTACAGACTCTCAGGTAATTGGTGCTGCCGTGTGTGCGCGCTCAATAAAGGTTGCTTTCGTGGTACTTCCGAGGTGACTGCTATCATCTCCACTTTCAAAAAAATATATAAGAAAACGGCCAGGAATTTACCCTAGGGCTCGCAGTGAGTGTCCTAGAGACGCAGGCCGTCAGACTCAGCCCCACGTGCTCACTTTCACTGCTCCCAGGGTAAATTTTAAAACTTGTGGGGTAGACACGTAATCAAAAATTGTGCTGTTTTATTTGAAAGATGTTACAGAAAGTGTCTAGGGCACCGGTGAACAGGGTTAGGTGTTACTCTAATGAAAATGGCAATTCAACACCAGACCTTTCGGAATGGCTAGTACAGTGGATGGCTGAGCTCCACTGAGTCCACTTTCCCTTCGGTAAGGACCCTTAATTTCATCTTAGAGTGTCACTTCCTCCTTACCCTCAGCCATTTGAGGGTGAGACCAACCCTCCCCTATCCATCTTTCCTAAGCATAGATGGGTGATTTGTGCCTGGCCTGTGACTGTGTTCCAATCCACCGACCACATCCCCGGACCACGGATGGGCTGAGGTCCACCTGGACCACCGATGGCTGAGCCTGAGTTTGGAAGTTCTGAAACACACAGAGGTTGGTGGTCTACAGAGGTAAGTGTTCCAGGTCTGATCCCAGCATCGCAGTGAGAGAGGATTGGGTGAGGCCATAGGTGCAGCTCAGGGGCTGGAGGTTTGCCCGGCAGGTGCGAAGCCCGGTGTTTGACTCTCAGCTCTCCAAGCATAGCTAAGTAAGTATAATAAAACTCTACTATCCTTATAACAAAATTATAGATGAGGACAGTGATGAACTAAGGAAGAACAGTCACTGAAATCACGTGAAGGAATTCAGAGAAATGGCATTTCTATCTTATTGGCTACTCACTGAGCAGTGTTTGTGTTTGTGAAATCAACAACCAACGTGTCTAGATAAAATGCTCCATTCATGTTTAGCAACTCTAAGTTCACTCATGGTTGTTTGTTCCCAGTGGGATCTGTATACAATGTGTAAAGGGGCAATTCATTCATTCATTTTTTTTTTTTCAAAAGAGAAGGTGGATATGAGCTCATTAATTTCTTTCTACACCAAAGGTTTCTTTCTAGGGATTTACTTTCCTTCATCCAAGGAAGTTTTGGGTGAGTCAAGCGTCGATGCCTTCTGGCCTGGCTGGTTCTAGCTCTTATTCTCCACGTGTGTTTCTGTGTGGTAATGGTTACCTAGCAGGTTGGTAGCGATTCTTTTTGGACTCATTCATTCTTTCACAGCTCTTTATCAAGCCTGAGATAAGCACCAATTGTTTTGCCAAAGAGAAGGAGATTTGGAAGGATCCTGATACATAGAACGTTCCTAGAATATGAACTCTGCTTGGAGCCCCTGACTCACTAAGATCTCTCAGATCCCGGTGCATGGCAGAACCTCAGCAATGGCACGTCACGGGGTCAGGGACCTGGACCTATAGTAGCTGGGCAGGATGGACTCTTACAACTATGGCAGCCCCGAGGGGTCAACTACAGTGGGTCTCAAGGGTCATGCATGGTGAAGCATTGTCTGTGACTCGAACATGAGTTGTGAGTTTGGGCTTTTGAACTTACTTTTTAAAGGACAGTTACCCTTCCTAATACTTGGGTTGAAGTTGTTCACAGTGAAATAATTAGTCATAGTCCCAATAGTATTTAAATCATGACATGGAATGGCGCCCTGGTACCACAATGTATACTGATTTTGGCACCTGTCTTAGTTACTCTTCTCTCGTTGCTGAGACAAATACCCAACACACACAATGAAGGAAGGAAGGAAGGAAGGAAGGAAGGAAGGAAGGAAGGGAGAGGTTTATTCAGCTCACAGTTATTGGAGGTTTCATAGTGTAAAACAGACTGAATTATGTAGCAAGAGCTTGGAGCCCTATTTGCTTAGGAGAGAGGGCCACAGCCTCTGTCTTCACCAGACATTTCCTCTCTGCCCAGGGTGGGCTCAGTCACAGACACCGCCACTCTGCATGACAGGGTCTGGAGGAGAGGCTGGGGTGCTGTGGTGTCCAGGATGACTCACTCCATAACTCAGAGAGACCGCAGGCCTGGTGCGGGAGCACGGCACTAGCCTCTTTGGCCCAGCCCCTTGAGCCCCGCCCTATTCTCTGGCCCCGCCCCTGAAGCCACTTGCTGCTGCTCTGGCTTCGGGTGTCCATGACTTACATGAGGCTTTGTGGGGACAACTAGATGCAAACCATAACAGTACCTATGAGCTTTCTAGTCATGGTGAATTAATAGTGCCCCCTGCCCCCAAATGTGTATGTCCCAACCCTGAATGCTTTGAATGTGATCTTACTTGAAAAATATATTTTGTTGCTGTTGAGATGGATTTTTTAAAAAAAATGTATTTGGTTGGTACAGGGTTTCACCACGCAGCTCAGACTTGCAACGATCCTCCTACTTTCAGCCTCCCCAGTGCTGGGATTGTAGACACGTGCCACTAAGCTCTGATTCTGGCTGGCTCAGCCTGCACCAGGGGCGTGGCTGGCGTGCAGGTGGTGCCCGGGATCCAGTGGCAGTCCCTGAGCTATCTCGTCGGCCCCTCGAGATGTGTCTTGACATGAGGTCATCTTGGATTATCAGGGTGACCACTAAATCCAGTAACAACCATCCTTACAACATAGACAAGACACAGACGAGGAGGCCTGGTAGGCTGGGGTTGCGCGGCTGCCCCCAGGGAAGTCCGGAAGCCAGCCAGGCTGGAGCAGGAAAGGAAGGGGTTCTCAATGCCCGGGTGGAAGTGGAGCACGCCGACAGCAGGACTTCCGGCCTCTAGGATAGGGGAGGCAGCGATGGCTATTGTTTTAAGCATTCAGTTTGTGGCAATTTGTTACATATTAGGAAATTAGTAAACTAATTCAAACTGGAACCTCTGCTCTACGTCTTGCCCCCACCGAATGAAGACAATTGCAGATTTGGTGAAAACCAGGTTTATATTCTCTGCGTTGTTTGTGGTACCGCAGATGCCTGGCAAATTCACTGAGGGCCCAGTTGTAACAGTTTCAGGATACACTGGCTTCAGTCAGTGGCCTGAAGTTCTACCCGCTCTTCCAAACCAAGGCAAGGCCCTGAGCCGTCTCTCTTTGGGGAGGAGTCTCAGTCACACAGCCGCCAGCGGGCTCCTCCCTCTGCGTGTGGAGGGCCCAGGGGGCCGGAGACCTCGCCGCCTGGCTTCCGCGCTCTTCTAATGGGAGAGCTGGTCACACTGGCTTTTAACCAGCCTACCAAGGCAGAGCACCCCGCCGCCCTTGCTCTGCTCCACCTGCTCCTTCCTCACCAGCACGGCCAGCACTTGCTTCTCTGCCCATTGCCTACGCCAGCTCCAAGGTCAAAGGCCACGACAGAGTCACTCGGCGCATGGTCCTCAGTCCTGTTGCGTCACAGATGAGTGGATGTTCTGAGCAGTGCCAACTGCATGCCTTGGCACGGGACCAGAGTGTACAAGGACAGATTTTCTTTTGTCACCTGCGGTGTCCACTGCCGTTGCCCTTCAGGGTCTGAAGGCAAGGCGTCAGGGCTCTAATGCTCCCCAGGCGTCTTTGGAGACAGGGACTCACTACCTCACCGCTCCTGACGTCTCCATTTTCCTTTTCTCTCTCGCTGCGTCTTTGCTGTAGCATTTTCCACACCGCAGCAGGAGTGGCTGGGAGGTCTAGGGGTGGGAGCGCCCCAGTGCTACGGTCATCTTGTTTGTTTTTATTTGCCACCATCACTGAGGGGTTGAACCCATGGTCTCTGTCCTAAGGTGAATTCTCACCTCCCTTATTTTGCAGTTCCATAACTGAGCTGAAACTGGCGGTGCTCCCGCTGCAGCCTCCCAGAGCGCTGGGCTCGCAGGCGTCCAGAGCAGGGGACTGCAGTCCGTGGGTGTCGCCGGCTCCCGCCCACTGCGGGCTGGGGTCCTCCTCCAGCACCGCCCAGCTCCTCCTCCGGACCGGGAGTTCGCTGCGAGCTGCGCGCCACGCAGGTGCTGGCGCAGCGATCAGTATTGGGACCGGGATCCAGACTGGCATCGGGATCCGGATTGGGAGCAACCTCGACTCTACCTGAGCCAGGCGGACCTGGATCAGGAGGCGCGGGCTCAGGTGAGAGCGCTCGCGTCCTGCCCGTGTGGCGGGGCAGCTCGGGCAGGTTGGGGCGCGCAGAGGGTTGCGGCTTGGGGAGGCGAGGCCACCTGCGGGGACACCGCGACCCAGAAAGCCCCGATCGCACCTTTCGGCCTCGGAACTGGGACCAGGACCAGAACAGTAAGCAGAACAGTAAGCCCCCAGGAGGGACCTCAGTCTGCTCGCCCTCTCCCGCGAATGGACAGTGCCCACAGCAGCCGCGCAGCGTCACCGAGCCGCCCCAGCCCAGGGCTCACGGGGGTCGGTGGCGCGAGAGAAGGGCCCCGAAGGTTCCTCTGTCCCGGAGGACGGGGGGGGGGGGGGGGGGGGGGGGGGGGGGGGGGGGGGGGGGGGGGAGGCGAGGCCCGGAGCCCGAGGGTTCCTGCGTCGTCGGGAAGGCTCGCCCACCTCTAGCAGGGCTCCCGCCAGGAATGGCTCCTTCAGACCTTAGACCATCAGAAAAACCGGAATCTGGGGGCGATATTCCATACATTATCTGCATCGCTATGGTGACTTTAAGTTCTGAGAGACCCAGTTTCCTCATCTTTGAAGTGAACCACTTAGGTTAAGATAATTTCTGAGACCTTTTGATAATACCAGAGGTGTCTCCCACTTGAACAATGTATAATTTTTAACTCTATAACCTGTTACGAACATTGCTAATCCATGAACCTAAAAAGCCTGTGTCAAGCTCGGCCTTTGGCTTCCTTGCTCATTTACTATTTACGCTTCCAGGATTTTCCAGCCGAGTTGCAATGAAAGCAAAACGTTTGTTAAGAGCTTGGACATAGGTCGCATACCTGAGACCGTTTAGACCACTTCCTGTGCTAATGTGAACAACCAGGATTATCTTCAAGCTCGCATCTCCAGCCCTGCAATGCAAACGGGAGGCTTTAGCCAGTTCCTTTCCCAGGACTGTCCATTTGGAGGAAATAAAAACCGCCTTGGAGGAAAGCAGGAATCGTGTCTTTGCAGCTGATTACTGGTCCTGCAAAGTGTTGATTACTTTTCAGAATAAGACTGTGTGCTGAATGTTCAGGCAGTGGCTTCAGACCACGGTAAAGTCGAGTTCAGTAGCAGACATGCTCATTTTAATAGTGCATTCAGTTGTTTTGAACCAAATCCCAGAAAACACCAGAGGTTAACTAAATGGTTAAGCCAGAAATTAGGAATTTGCAACACACACACACACACACACACACACACACACACACACACACACACAGCTGGACATGGAGTATTATGATTAAGTATTAATCAGTGTACCTTTTCTTTCCTTTTGATTAAAAACAAAACCTTGACCTGTTGAACAGAGGATGATAAATAAGCGTTGGCTGCTGCTTCACATATTTTGCTGATGGCATTTTCAAAATTATTTGAGGTCTAGTGCAAGTTAAGGTAAGCTTTCAGGTGTCTGCAGCTCTTTTTGTTGACTTTGGCCTAGAACCCTAAAATCACCTTTTCCCAACCACATGCGCTTACTATGCAGTTTAGAGAACAGAAAGGACCTGAAGCATCGCCCTGTGAACCTGTTTTAACTGATGCTCAACGCCTCTTGGCATTCGGGCGGGCAGTGTTGTCGGTCAACAAGGCACTTGGTGCCCTCGTGTTCTCTGGTGATTGACGGTCATGATGTGGACTGTTATGGTCTGTGTTTAGCTGTCCCTTCAAAGCCTCATGCAGCCATGGAATGGGGACTTCTAGAATTTGAGACTAACTCACGATCCACTGGGATTATGTGTCTTAGTACTGCTGGGATTATGGGTGTGACCAGAGGTGGATAGTCTGAGGCAGAGAGCCCAAATGTGATTCAGGAGAGACACAGCAACAGATTCTCTTTGGTCTCTGTTGTCCTGTTCCCTCTGTCACCATTTGTTGCTGTCCTGCCACCATGAGCTGGATGCTCTCTGTCCTGTTCCATGCAGCCTTGGAGCCAGCTGAATATGGACTAAGACCTCCAGTAACTGTGAGCTGAATAAACCTTTCCTTCCTGCATTTTGGGTGTCGGGCATTTGTCCCAGCAACGAGAGCAGAGGAACCGAGACTCGCAGTGAGTTAAGGAAATTGCTGGGGATGGGGCCCTGGCCGGTGGCTGCACGGTGAAGGCAGAAGCGCCGGCTGCCTCTGAGTGCCAGGGTGCAAGCCAGCTCCCCTGTGCTTTGGGGACTCCCCTGGGGGTGCAGGGCCGCTCCTTCTCGTCTACAATGTGGGCGTCTCTTCACACTTAGAGCTGCATACTGGGACCACATGGTTTGTGTTTGGGAAGTGCAGTGACTTTGGGAGGTCTTGGCAGCAGAGCGTAAACATATCCAGAAAAAAAATTAAAAAACAAAAAACAGGATTCTCTTGGCAGATACTGCAGTGCATTCTTTATTCCAAGAGGCAAACACATAGGCTAAAAGCTTTGTCCCATGGAGTGGGAGCAAGAGGCTGACGATGGTCTTTTCTGAGTCTTGAGCTTTCATGTGATTTGCACATTCCAATTTTAATTAAATCAGAAAAGCCCAAATATTTACCTACTGGCCAGACTTAGTACATACAGCTGTTTGGAATTTCTATTCCAATTTGGTCTACTTATAACTCAGAATATTCCTTCGCAACCAGTTGGTATGATTCCATAGTAATATTATCTATGGTCTTCTAACACACAGGACCTTGTCAGTCTTTACAGAATTTCATCACTTTGAACTATAATGCATATAGAGAGAAATATGTAAAATCTGTTTATTGGTTCACAGGCAGTATGAGAAATCCTAGCATAAGGGAAGCAACGCAGTGGGCATCACTCAGGAGAGAACGCCACCCTTACCCAGGGCTCCTGCTTGGTGTCTTCCTTATCCCAAGCTTAGTTTTATCTCTTTTAAACATAAAAACATGAATACAGCAGACATTCTTTTGCAGAGAGTTGTGTTTAACATTCCATTTATGAGCTTAAGCCATTTTTTCTCTTCTTGTAAAGAAAACATCCTGAAAGAGTTATTTATGCCCTCTGTTCCCAGCTCTGAATGTTTTCTTAACCCATTTCTACTGAACTTTATTTTATTTATTTATTTATTTATTTATTTATTTATTTATTGTCTTTTGAGACAGGGTCTCACTATGCAGTTCAGGCTGGCCTTGAGCTCACTTTTGTAGCCCAGGCTGGTCTCGAGCTTGTACTGATCCTCCTGCCTCAGTCTTCCCAGTGCTGGGATTACAGGCGTGTGCCACCACGCCTGGCCTCTACTGAACTTTAATGTATGACTTCTAACTTAACTTTCAGGAGTTGGAAAAGGTTCTTTCTCCTCTGTCCCAAAAATAGAATGATCAGAGCATACTCATAAGCAAGAATATAGTGATCTATTACTGCCATGTATCAAAATTTAGTGGCTTAACACAACAGGTACCGAGTATTTCAGATACTAGCAGTATGAATGCATGGGTCTGTTTTAGAGGTCCCCGTAGATACTCGCCCACATCACATTGTCTTCATTAATGCGGACTGAGTACTCTTACTTTATAAAAACAATCTTACTTTTTGATAGAACAGATCTGTCTTGCATATGGAATTATGCATTCCTTATGTGACCCACTGCACTCTGGTTCACTATGCTCTATGTTCCTGGAGGAACAACTTACAGAGGAAAGATGTGTGTGACCGATGCCTTCTGAGGCTGCAGTCCCTGGTCCCCGGCGCCCTCGTTCCTGGTGGACACTGAGGCGCCACGCTGCGGTGCAGGGCTTGGTGAGCGAAGCTGCAGACCTCCTGGAAGGCAAAGCCAAGGGCACGAGGCTTGACCTCCCCTGGGCTCAGCCCACAGCTGACCGCCAAACCTTCTGCTGGACATTTTACTTCTCAACCAGGACACTTGTCGCCCGCACTTGCTGCACACTGCCGGAAGGCCATCCTTCTCCTGTGGCACTGTCTCTGTACCTGGCCCGAAGTCATCCACCATGCTGCAGTGTGGGGTTCTTTTCTGGGCTCCCCTTTGTGCTCCCACCATCTGAGTCTCGGTCCTTCTGCCAGCGGTACGCTATCTTGGTTGCTGTAGCTTGGGAATAAGTTTGCAAGTGCAGCCCTGAGACTTGTGGCTTTGGTCTTCCTTTCCAAGATCTTCTGGATGCTTCTCCTGTCTATTCACTTGGACTTTAGCATTAGCTTTCCAGTTTCTGTGCAGAAAGTGGCTAGGATTTTGAGTGACATTATGTTGACTCTGAGATTAACTCCTGAAGTATTTTTTTTTCTTGTTTCAGAACCTTTATTTGTTTATTTACTCATTTTTATGGCCGGCTCAGCCCACCCCGAGGGCAGGGCTGGTGCAGCATGTGGTGCCGGGGAATCGAACCATGGTCCCTGAAGCCGCCCAGGCTATCCCAAGCAGGCGCTTTAGACCACTGAGCCATCCCGCCGGGCCCCAACTCCTGAAGTATTGCCATCATAACAATTATGTCTTTTGACTCATGGGATGTCTGT
Source organism: Myocastor coypus (assembly GCA_004027025.1). Lineage (NCBI taxonomy): Eukaryota > Metazoa > Chordata > Mammalia > Rodentia > Myocastoridae > Myocastor > Myocastor coypus. The sequence continues at coordinate 19,731 of PVJA010014351.1, forward strand.
TTATTTAAATATTCTATTTTAAAATAACATTTTAATTTTGGGGGGTCACTTGGGACTCAGTTGAGGGCCTCGCAGGTGCGAGGCAAGCACTCATCCCCTGAACTACATCTCAGCCCTTTTCATTTCTCGTTTTATTTTGAGGTGGGGCCTCTCCAAGTTGCCCTGGCTGGCCTTGGACTGCGCTCTTTCTGCTTTGGCATTTCGAGTAGCTGGGGTACAAGCGCGGGCTGCCATATTGAGCACTTTAACTGTTTCAGCTTCTTTCAGTGGTGTTTTACAGCGTTCAGGATACAAACGCTATATTTATTTCGTTAAATGCATTCTTTTTTTTTTTTTTGTCTTTTTGAGACAGGGTCTTGCTATGCAGTTGAGGCTGGTCCTGAGCTCACTTTTGTAGCCCAGGCTGGTCGTTAAATGCATTCTTAAGTGTTTTATCCTTTCTATTGCCATTGGAAATGCAACTGCTTTGAACGTCTAGTTCTAGATGATTTCTTGATTGTGTGTAAAAATACAAATGATGTTTATATATTGATCTTACATTCTCAGCTTGGTTTTCTGTGTCAGATTGTGTCATTAGCGGGCAGAGACCGTTTCCCACTTTTCTTTTCAATCTGAATGCTTTGGCTTCTGTTTCCTGCCTAGTCGGCCTGGCCCGCGAAGCCACAGTGGGAGTACGTGTCTTCTCCCTGCTTCTAGGAGGAGGCCCTGCGTCTTTCCACCATTAGTGATGATGGTCATAGCATGATTTCTATGCGGGACTGTTTAGGTCCTTATGGGTTGAGGAAATTTCCTTCTTTCTTTGTGGAACGTTTTTCTTTTCTCTAAGTTTAATTTTCATGACTACATCTTTGTAGTGTATAATGACTACATTCATCCTAGGGAACTGGTACACGGACATACTGTGACTTTTAAAACCATCACCTGCTGTCGGGCTGTCAAATCCTTTTGTACTGCAATGGTGTCCTTTCTTAGGCGGATCTCTCCAAGCTTGGTCACATGTTCCATCAACCCTGCATTCCTGGGCTGAATCATGTTTGGGTGTAGCAAGTCCCTCTCAGAGCACTATGGTGTGTGGTGTTTTGGCATCTAGTTCCTCCTTGGTGTGCTTGTCAGATTTTGGTGTCAGGATACTTCTGACGGGCTGGCAAGATAGCTCAGCAGATTAATGCACCTGCTTAGGCAGACACAGGGGCCAGGGGTTCGATCCCTGGGCTGCCAGGCCAACCCTGCCCCTAGAGCATGCTGAGATGGAGACAGAGATTGAGACTGGCGTGCCCATAATCCCAGTGTTTGGGAGGCTGAAAACAGGGAGGATCACTACGAGTCTGATCTGTGTAGTGAGACTGTGTAGACCCTGTACTAAATACATAACAAAAAATAAATAAAATGAACATGCAAGTAGAAGGCTTGCTTCCGGATGGCTACATTTGTCACTAGTAACCTTGTTAAAGTTTCCTGTGCATTAGAAAACCGACATGTAAATACGTTTTATGGTTTCTGATTGTCTCACTCTTTGGGAACAATGCCAGTTTTGCTCCTTCTTTTATCTTTTCACCTTCTTCCCCTTCCGTTGCTGCCCTGACTGGGCTGCTGGTATCCAATGCAGGCCGGGTGTGGACGGGATGGCGGGAGGAGGCGGCCCACCCCCAGCATGTTGGCTGTGGGCCTGGCAGACGCTGGGGCTCAGGTGTAGGAAATTCTGCTTCCGTTTTTGCCTGTAATTGTCATAATTAAAGGCTGGCTGCTATTAAACGCTGTCTTGCACTTACTGTAGTGAGAGACGTTTCTCCTGTAGGGGTTTTTCTGAGTCAGAGTCTCACTATGTGGGTCAGGCTGATCCTGAACTCACTATGTGGAAGAGGCTGCGTCAAACTCATGGCATCCTCGTGCCTCAGCCCCCCCGAATGCAGGGATGGCAGGCATCAGCCACCACTCGTGGCTTCTCCTCTCAGAAAGTTAGTTGTGTTAGTTTTTTAAAAAATATTAAGCCAAGCCGGGCGTGGTGGCTCACGCCTGTAATCCCAGCACTTGGGAGGCTGAGGCAGGAGGATCGTTGTGAGTTCGAGACCAGCCTGGGCTACAAAAGTGAGCTCAAAGCCAGCCTGAACTGCACAGTGAGACCCTGTCTCAAAAAAAAAAAAAAAAAAAAAAAATATTAAGCCATATTTGCCCTGGCACGAGCTGCTCCCCCAGGCTACATGATCTGTGTTTCTTTTTCATGGATGTCAGTTCCTTGCAATTTCTTTCATTGTCCTCAGACTTAGGTTAATTTCTTTGGTCTTTTTAAACACCAACTTTAGAGCCAGTGATTCTGTCTTGTATGCCTATTTTCGACACGTAAGCTTTGGTTCTACCTTCAGTGGATTACTGGCTTTTTCAGTTCTAGTACACAGATGAATGTCCTAGTAAATTAAATGCTGTCCTCCAGTAGCTCGTAAAGGAATAATGGCAGAGTATTAGCACCATCTTTCTTTTTATAAATATTTGTGGGCTTGGGCTTCCTTGTTAACTTTATGAAATAAGTTTGAGATGTTGTTTTCTGTTACATCAATTTAAAACATACTGTGACTTCATTATTCCTTGCCAAGGGACTTCCTGTCCTGGCCTATGACATTCCGGCCCCTGTAAATTTCCTCCTTCTTTTGGTCTCAAAAACACGGATCAGAGAAGGCGATTTTCATTCATTTGTTCAACAAATGTTAGCCAAGCGCTTAGGCGGGGTTAGGCGTTATTCTAAGCACTGAACAAAACTGAGGAGCATCTCTACTTGTAAAACCTAACAGGGCCGGATAAAAAATAAATGTACTAAGCAAGCAAGTTATGGGGTGTATCAGAAGGTGACAGGCATCATAGAAAGAACAAAAAGAAAGTAAAAGAGATCCCTGAGAGGAGAGAAACTGCAGGGGAGAGGAAAAAACAGGAAAGCGGGGGAGGAGGGAAGAGGGAAGGGGGAGGGGGGAGGGGCGAGAGGGGAGAGACAGGGTCTCACTAGGTAGTTAGGCTGGCCTTGAACTCACAGTGAGCCTCCTGCCTCAGCCTTTCGAGTGCTGGGACCACAGGCCCGGGCACCACGCCCGCCTTCTGCTCGGGAGGAGCGGCTTTGCCTGGACTCTCTGCGACCCTTTTTCTGATCTTCAAGTTTCACTGACGAGTTGTGTGTTGCATTACCTAACCTCTCTCTTCCATCTGGGCGCTGGGCCTCTTCTTTCTCGCACTGCAGACCCGCAGATGGCCTGGCTATGGCGTCTTCCTGAATCTGCGTCTCTCCTTTCTCCGGGCGGGCTCCGCTGAGCAGACGAGCTCTGGCCCCCAGCGAGGCTGCTGATCCCAATGGCTTCTGGGGCGCAGACTCCCAGGACGAGCAGGCTGTCTCCGCCAGAGCGACCTGCCTGGCATTTGGCTGTGCTTCCGGGCTTCGTGTTTTTCTCGCTGGTCCTCTGGCGCATACTAGGGATCTCTGAGTTACCCAGCTATTTTTAATAAATTCCCTCCTGCTTAGGCTGGCTAGTGCCTGCTCAGCTGCTGGCCCCTCCCGTAGCAGCTACCAGCTCAGGACATGATAAAGTAGTCTGGTGTCTCACGCACTGTCTTCTCGCCTAGCCCTGGGTCATCCCGAGAACACCTCCAGGTTGGCCACTTGGATTGCAAGCTTGCCCCACCCCCCACGTGCGTGCCCTGGGCTGCTGCTGGCTCGGCCTCACTACCCCCTCTTAGGACTTGGCCAGTCTCTCCTTTGCTGCTGGTCCTCTCCATTGTCCCCGTTGTGGGTGATATGACGGCCTCAGCAAATTAGAAACAAAGTTTCTAACAAGTTTCCTAACAAACTTTCATCTGTTAAAATTCAGCTAGCATTTAACTGAGTCTGTTGACGCACAGATGCTAAGCTTCTCTGTAGATGAGATGTAACCTTGGACTCACCTATCTTAGCTTCGTGACACTGAGGCTTCTGAATAGCGTTTTATTTTGTGCATTATTTGAGGAATTAATTTATGACACAGTTGTGCAGTTAGAGTCCTATCAGGGCTGTGGTACTTAAAATTATATTTTCAAAGTGAGAAATGCTTTATGCTAGGATAATGCAACATTTTGAAAGAAAATTTGAAAGTAAGTAAAGTCTTTACCAGTGGTTCGATGGGAATAACAGAACCCCTGTCTGTCTGCACAGAGACAGGAGCCAGGGGTGCTCCATGATACAAGCCTGCTAAAGACAAGGCTGCATAAGCTTATTTGTTAAATTTTTGACATTGGAGGAGAGTCTTTTTCATTTATACTTAAATAAAATACTTGCATGTTTTTATTTAAAAAAGAGATGGAGGGCCCACGGGATGGCTCAGTGGTTTAAAACGCCTGCTTAGGAAAGCTTGGGCGGCTTCAAGGACCACGGTTCGATCCCTGGCACCACATGCTGCACCAGCCCTGCCCACGGGACGGGCTGAGCTGGCCATAAAAATGAGTGAATAAACAAAGAAAGGTTCTGAAACAAGAAAAAATAAAATAAAATAAAATAAAAAGTATCAAAAAAAAAAAAAAAAGAAAGTTCTTTAAAAAAAAAAAAGAGAGATGGAACTATGAGGACAACAACATGCATTGTATCCATTATTGGGAATGTACTACTAATGTGTTTTGAAACTGTTGCATTGTTATTTCTTATTAAAAGTAGTAAAAAGTAAAAAAGAGATGGATTCTTCTCTAAGAGGAAGCAAATGCCATGGGAGAGGTGTGAAGGGGGCTCACCGATGTCATTCATCAGAGCCACAGACGGTCAGAATTGCTCCTCTTACCCTGGAGCGCCTGGGGTCACCTGAGCGAGCTGTAGTCATTTTCTTTGTGCCTGGTAACTTGCTCAACTCTAGCTGTTTCATTTATAGTGAAGGATGCTTGATAGGTTAAAGACAGCACAAATAATGACTCAGCAGAAATGAGGCCTCACGGCTGTCCTCTGAAGACACATAATGGGCTCCTCCGTGGACTACAGATTTGGACCTCGCTTTTCTTTAATGTTTATGGTAAGAGCGGCAGGGTTAGCCATCTGTGCAGTGTGCCGTCTATGTCTGCCGTGCTGCGTAAGTTGAATTATTGCCTGCACATCCAGGAATCATAGGGACATCGCTGATACCAGACTATGAGTCTTTGTGCACTTTAAAAGATTTCTTCAAATATTTGTGTCTTTTGCTCTACATTTTAAAATTATTTTTAAAATTTTAAAGAGAATAAAAACCAATGAAAACAGTACAGAATTTGAAAACAAGATAATCAGAAATTAACAATGGTTATTATACTGCAGGTGGGTATCTTAAAAATAGTTGCTGCGATGACCAGATATAGGCATGGAAGATTGATAAAACCATACAAACACTGTCGCTTTCAATCGCCTGACAGAAATTAGCAGTACAATTCTCTTAGCTGCCTGGCATACACACGCCTGCCTTCGTTCTCTTTTACCCCTTCCCAGCTATTCTTTCGTTCTGGGCAGCTTCTTTCCTTCATAGCACCCTTTGTACCTTACTTACTCTTTCAGTTTTTTTTTTTCTTTTTTCTTTTTCTCTACCAGGGATTGAACTCAGGACCTTGCTCTTGCCAGGGATTGAACTCAGGACCTTGCCCTTGCCAGGGATTGAACTCAGGACCTTGCCCTTGCCAGGCAGGTGCTTGTGGTGCCCAGCTGCCTTCCCAGCCCTACTCTTTCAGTTTCTCACACGAATGAGACAACACAGTGTTTACACATATGCGTGTGATTTATTCCACTGAGTGCGATGTCTCATTGTGTCCATTTGCCTATAAAAGCCCCAGGTATCAAGGCCTCTCTAGGAAGAGTCTATTCTTCAGGGTTATCTTCTACTGTGTGTAGGACATTCTTAGTCTGTGTCTGTCCCATCCTACCTTCCCAATTAATTGAGAATGGACTGGCAGTGTCCGTTTGGCTCTGTCCCCAGTCCTTTGATGTAGAGCTGAGGTGAGGTCATTACTCCACAGTTGCGCAATATTGTTACCCAAGGGAGGACAACTGATTACTGCAGATGTGACATCCTAGCTACAGTAGTGCAAATAGTAACAGTGACAGCATCAAGCACAATTTTGAAGCTAACAAACTGTTAACTATTAATTTTGTGCTTTAGACCATAGGAACAAGATAACAGCACCGATCATAAGTGACGAGTCTAAACACAGAATGTCGCCCTTGTCCAAGAGAAGCCCTGGGTCTCTCCTGGACAGCGGCTCCTGTGATTGCAGAAGGGTAGTGGACAGAATCGCCCTCTGCTCATGTGACAGAGGGGGATTTACCAGTGCTTCCTAAGTGGCAGGGCGGGGGCAGTCGGCAGGGTCTCTCCCCTCCCAAATATTGTGTATCATAGTGACAGTTTCTCTCTTTCTAAATTCCTAAGCAACCAATTAACATGTCTTAAAAAATACCAGGATGGTTACTATCTACTACATGATTCAGTAAATATTTGCAAAATGTATGATGTTCCAGAAAATATATAAAAATATTTGCTTTATAAAAAGCAAATGTGGATGAAGAGCATGGTGTGTTCTTTCTACATCCGGGCTGAGTTTTGCTGCATGTCACAGCACTATGTTCTGAAGTAGGAAGTGAGCAAACAGAAGGCCCAGCAGTTGTGCTGATGTGTTTTGCGTGTACTGGCAGCTTACCAAATTCTGGAGATAATTTCGGATCCACGTCAGATCTTGATAAATGATGGTCCTGCAGAATTCAGTTCATAGGGAAGTCTTGGGTTGTAGTGAGTTGGCAGAGCAATGGTGAACAATTAAATGTGGAAGTGGCCACAGGAGACGGCCCCTGTTATTCCTGAACAGCAGGGTTACTGATCTGACGTAGCTGGGTGGCTTGTGATAAACACCTGCCGTGGTCTGCTGCAGGGGTGGTCTCCAGGGTGCGCGTAGGACTTAGTTTACTTTGCAAGCAGGAGCATGGTGTGCACTGCGCACAACTGTTGCTGTAATTACTATGACAATTTATCACAGCAATGTGGGGTATTTGTTAGCTTTCCATTGCTGTGTAAAGCACCCGAGGAAGTACTTAAAGAAGCGAGACAGACAGCCAAATAGCTCAACAGATGAAAGTGCCTGCAAGCAGGTGCAGGGGCCAAGGGATCGATCCCGGGGCCTGCGCTGCCAGCCCTGCCCCCAGAGCATGCCTGAGAGGCAGTTAAGACTGGGCATGGTAGCACATGTCTATAATCCCAGCTCTTGGAAGGCTGTAAACAGAATTAGCCATCTTTGGGAGGGGCAGGGGCTTCCTTCTTACCTTTGGTGCCATGTTGGTAAAAAGTGCCACCACAGACTACGAGTCCAGTCTAGTAGTGAACCCTGAGCGCCCTGTAGACCCTTCCTTAAGATTAAAAGGAGAAGATGAAGAAGAAGAAGAAGAAGGAGGAGGAGGAGGAGGAGGAGGAGAAAAGAAGAAGGAGAAGGAGGAGGAGGAGGAGGAGGAGAAGGAGAAGGAGAAGGAGAAGGAGAAGGAGGAGAAGGAGAAGGAGAAGGAGAAGGAGAAGGAGAAGAAGAAGAAGAAGAAGAAGAAGAAGAAGAAGAAGAAGAAGAAGTGGTGTCAGGGATGCTTCTAGGCTTATGATGACGCGGAGCCTTGTGGCCAGGAGGGATGGTGACAGGTGAGTGGGAATCAGTGGCTTTGGACTCTGCATGAAGCTCCGACACTTTTCTTACTCTTAGCACTATTTATACTTTTCCTTTAACCTGTTTTTTTTCTGAGCACTCTGAATTTATTTAGCTGTAAGAGAGTTTAGGAAGAGTTGCACCTCACCCCTATGCTGCGCGTCCACATTCTCGGCGTCGGGAAGATCAGGGTTGCTCTGCTCGCCCTCCTGTTCATTTCCCCTTTGCTCAAATTTTTTCTCTCAATTTTATATTTGCATTTTTTCCTGTAAACCTCTCTATATTATTTTGTTATAACTTAGAGTACACATAATACTTCTTGTATTGAGTTGGTTTGCAGTGGCGCCTTTTCCCAGCTCTTTTTTTTTTTTTTTAATGAGGAAAAAAGTATGTATTTAGAATTAGCCAGCTGGACTCAGTTTAGATGATCCCAGTTTTGGAGGCAACATCCGATGCCTTACAGTCCAGAGCCAGGGGCAATATGCCTTCTTCTCTCCATCAGGCCTGATTAGGGTACTGACCTTGGCCCCATCGCTGTCACGGAGCTTCTTCATAGTTTGTTTGATCTGATGCTTATTGGCGTTGGCACCCACAGTGAACACGACTGTGTTGCTGCCCTCTGTCTTTTTCATGGCTGACTCTGTGGTGAGGGGGACCTTGATGATGGCAGAGTGGTCACCCTTGTTCCTCCTGGGGTGCTCTTCCAAGGATATCTGGGCTGCCTTTGGACCCGCAGTGTCTTGGGACAGTGTTGTATTTTCTTTTTGTGGTGGTGGACCCCTTGCAGCACAGGCTTCTTGGTCTTCAGAGCTTTTGCTTTGGCTTCAGCTTTGGGAGGGGCAGGGGCTTCCTTCTTTTACCTTTGGTGGCATCTTGGTAAAAAGGCTCGCCCAGCTCTAGATGGCTGTGCTGGTGCCCTAGCTGTGCTTGCGATTCTTCTCTTATCTAAGAATGAACCCTGATGCAAGAATTCAGACCATTAGAAGAGTTTACGCTTTGCATAGAGTCATTGTCTTACATAAAGACAACAACTGATCTTTTTGATCACTTGGGTCTGTTAAAGTTGAATTAAGCCAATTTTGGGGCTGAGTTATTAGTGATTATTTGCATCAAAGCAGTTCAGTGGTATGTTGTGTCTATGACACATCCTGATTATGAAAATAACTTTTGAGTTTATTTTATCAAAGAGTTTTATGTCAGAAACAGGCACTAGTAACAAACAGGAAGGAGTTTGCACGTGCTGGTATGATGAGATCATGATGATTCCAAGCGCAACTCCAGCTTCTAGAGACCCCAAGAAATGCTGTAAATCCATGTGTAAGTGCAGTGGGTAGCGGGGTATCCTGGAGTGGCAGGGGCCGAGGGCCGAGGGTCCGGGCTCAGCCACCAGAGGCCAGGTGGGGGACTTACTGTAAAGGGACAGCAGAAGCAGGGCATTGATGGGAACGACTTGACTCGAGCAGCTGTGTGGCACTGGCCAATTAGCTCCCATGTTCCCAGAAACGAAACAGGCAAGAATCCTACTGAATTTTTACTTCATTTTTATGATCAGAAAAATTTCAAGGCAAGTGAACAAAGATCTACGTCGAATTGCAATCGCAGCAGCAGCAGCAGCAGCAGGAAAACTGACAGCCGTTCAGCCCAGTTCTGGATCCAAGCCAGCGCGCAGCCCCACTATTCAGTGTTTCCTGAATAAAGTGCAGGCCCGGCCCGTTAGGGAGAACTTTGGTGCGCTCCTAAAAAGCTGCGCTCTCAGTCTTTGCTCCCACCCTTCCTCCAGGGGGACTTAGGGACTTTGACCAGGATAGCTGTACATCGGGGAGCACAAAATGACAAACCATTTCAGGGACTACCAGTTTGTGGCGCTGAACAAGCACGATTCCGAAAGACATAAAGCGCCATTACGGCCCTCTGTGAGGGCCTGCGAGGGTCAGGCGATTGCCACCAGTTCAGCCAAGATCTGACTCTGTGCGTCTAGCAGGGGGCCCTGTCTCCATCCTGTGGTCATTTCCCAGTTTCTGAGTGCATAACGGGTACAGATCCGCTTAGTACTTGGTACAGCCCTTGTACCGATGCCCCGAACTATGGTATGAATGCTTCTGTGGTAGGGAAAGCCAAACGGAAGCCATTCGAGTTTCTTCTACTTGGACAAACAGTAAATGAACAGCGACATTGCATCCACGGAGATTAGTGCCACCACGTGAGTGGACGGGGCGTGGGTCAGATGATCACGGCGGGGGTCACTACAGGCCCGATCAGATGCGGACTGCAGCTGCAGCTGCTGCCCCAGACGCACTTCCTGGCTTGATCCGATTAACACACCTCCCGATCCCGAGGGTGTAGCTGTTGATTTGGCAAGTGCCTTCCCCTTCATGCCTGTCCACAAGGCCCACCAGATGGTGAGGCCAGGGCCGCTCTGTCAGTGTCTCACCGTGGGGCGCGCCAGCTCTCTAGTCATGTGTCACTGCTTAGTTCACAGGGACCTCTGCTGTCTCTTCCCAAAGTCATCACGTGGCCCATTACATTGGTGACATTATGTTGATCACAGAAAGTGACCAAGAAGTAGCAATCACTCTGTGCTTGTTGGCAAAGCATTTCCCTGTCAGAGGATGGGAAAGAACCCAAGTGAAACGCCAGGTCTTTTCTACCTCAGTGAAGTTTCTGAGCCTGGTGGTGTAGCGCGTGCCGAGAGGTGTCCCTTTGGAAGTGAAGGGTGAGCTGTTGCATCCGGTCTCTCTCACGACCAAGAAAGAGGCACCGTGCCTCGTGGGTCTATTTGCACTTTTGAGGCGACACATTTCTCACTTAGGTGCCTTAGTCTGTCCCATTTAGCAGTGACTCAGAAAGCTGCTAGTTATGAGCGGGGCCCAGAACCAGAGGAGTTGTGCACCATGCCCGGGTGGCTGTGACGTCTGCCTCCCACTGGGGCTGTGTGACCCAACACATGCAGTGGGAGCTGAGATGGCAGTGGCAGGGGCCTTAGTGGAAACCGAATGTGGACCCTGGAAGACCAGGTCACCATGTGACCTGAACTGCCCACGAACTGGGTACTGTCTGATCCACTGTGTCACAGCTCGGATGTGCCCAGCAACCATTCCTCATTAAGTGGAAGCAGTAGATGTGTGATTGAGCCAGGGAAGGTCCAGAGGGCACACATAAGTCACGTGCACAAGTTGCCCGGATGCCCCTGGCTCCTACACCTGCCATATTGCCTTCTGCCTCCCAGCCTGCACTGTGGCCACGGGGTTGCACCACACAATCAGCTGTCGGGAGGAGAGGGTGAGGATCCTGTTTACGGACGGCTCTGTGAGCTACGTGGGCACCACCGGAAGTGGGCGGCCGCAGCAGTGCAGCCCGTCCAGGACGTCCTATGGGACGGTGCTAGTGTGGCAACCAAGCCCACCAGCCTGTAGGTTGCTCGTATCCATCTCTTTGTGAGTAAGCTGGAAAATCACTGACCCCACCCCTGCCTCTGTTTACTCCGTTCTGGTGCCTTTTCGCAGGTATGTGTTCTCAGGCATGTTTGCCACTTAACAAATTTTACATTTTTTGCAGGGAAACAGATTTCTATTTGGAAATAAAATGACTTACCCGGTAGGCATCTCCAAGAGGGCCCTAGGGATCATGCTACCATTCAGTCCATCTGTGAGAACCTGGGACCAGCACTCCAGACTCCTGGCACAGTGCTGTCACAGTGTTCGGCCTGCACGGGGGGCCAAGTCCCTCATCTGAGATTGTAAGAACACAGTGGGACATCAAAACCATGTAAGTCCCAGGTCAGCAGACTAAAGACGGATGACCGTTCTAATTCATGCCATAGCAGCACAAACACGCATGGTGTGGTATTTCCAATTGAGAATGATTCGTGGGGAGGCACCTCTCAGCGTTCGGACGTCTCCTCACGACGCTCCCCAGAACTCTCCTCCAGTTCTCCCTCGTGCATAGCGCCTTACCTGCAAATGCATAACTGGTTTTCAAGAACATTCTGGAAAATGGTCTATCCTTCCTGGAAATAAGTATGTCATTCTCTGTATACTCATTTGTCTTTGCCGCAGTGTATTAAAGGTAAGGCTGTTAGACAATAAGGAGAATTGAAACATGAAATTAAGAGGGTGGAAGCAAAAGTGGAGACCGTGACGCTGGCAGGCCGGGTCAGCGGGCGCGCACTAGCCCGCCTTGCAGACGTGTTGGCTTAGCGGGGTGTTATGCTTTATGTCTAGTTGTCCACCCAAAGCCTCATGCAATCATGCAGTGGGGACTTCTAGGGTGTGAAACTTGACTCATGATCCACCGGGAGTATGTGTTTTAGTACTGATGGGATTATAGGTCTGAGTACTGCTGGGATGATGGGTGTGGCATGAGGTGGATAGGCTGAGGCAGAGAGCCTGAACGGAATATAAAGAGAGACAGAGAGACAGACTTGCGCTGTTGCTGTCTGCTTCCCTGGTCAGTCAGTTGCCTCTGTCACTATATTGTTGCTGTTTCACCACCATAAACTGCTGTTCTCTGCCACGTGCCTCTCTGCCTTGGAGCCAGCTGAGTATGGACTGAAACCTCCAGTAACTGTGAGCTAAATAAATCTTTCCTTCCTTCATTTTGGGTGTTGGGTATGTGTCCCAGCAACGAGAGAAGAGTCACTGAGACACGGGCATTCAGCCTCACCCCGTGATGCGTGGAATGAAGGAAGGTGGAGTGCTTTTTAGGGCTTACATTTTAGCCACGTAGGGTGGCATGTACACAGCACAAAGCCCATAATGTGGTTAAACAGGGGCATTTCCAGTGCAGAGGACTGCAGCTTCAGGGCGTGTTGATAGCCCTGTCATGGGTCATACAGACAACTCGTGCACATGTGTTTTCCTATGTGTGTGCTTTTCTTTTAGATTCACTAAGCTCCAGTGCGTGTCTCTGAAGAAAGATGATCTGCCGGGTGTTCTGCGTGGCTTTGTTCCACTGCGGTAAGTCGTTTGCTGTTTGTATGTGAAGCAGGCATTTGGCTCTCTGAGAGGCTTCCTCCTTCCTGACTATCAGCAGAGTCTTGTCCGTCGTGCAATTTAGTAGGTGCTTGTGATGCAAAATGAAACCAACAAACCCAGAAGTGCAAAAAGGGAAACGTTTCCATCTCCTAAAACTGACTCAATAGGGTATTTCCCCAGAATTTTAACGCACACACACACGTGCACATGCACACGCACGCACTGCATAGCTGCCAGAGTAGTTATACAGCATTTTACACCATAGTCGCAAGCATTTCATTTCATATGCAGCTCTTTCTGTTCAGGTTTTCAGTTTCCTGCCAGTTTTTCTTATCAGCATTTATTGATGAACTTACTCAAGCAGTCATCAGATGCAATGTATCACATAAATATACCTGGCCACTTCTTGGCAAATAGGCATCCCTTTTCTTCAGCAGATAATACTGCAGTGGACAGCCGTGTGTCTCTCTATATATCCACCAGTGTCCTTCTATACTTCAAAGCTAGTTTAGCTCCTGAGGAGGCGTTTCTGTCTTGATCAGTGTGTGCATTTTAGAATTGGATACTGGGAAATCTCCTTACAAAACTTATATCCTTTGTTCTAACAGTCGTGTGTGAGATGCTACACCTTTGCATTTCCACCCCAGATGGAGGCTAATATTCTTCTTTTTGCTGATATTTTTGATGTAGAACAGTGTATTGAATATACATATATATATGTATATATATTATATATGTGTGTAATTTTTAAAAATGTATTTGCTTATTATAGGGTCTCACTGCGCAGCTCACACTGACCTACACCCTGACTCTGGCTTGCTCAGCCTGCTTTGGGGGCAGGGCTGGTGCAGCATGTGGTGCTCAGAATCCAACTGAGGTCCTTGCACTTGCCTAAGCAGGAACTTTAGTTCGATGAGCTGTCTTGCTGGCCTGACCACTGATATTTCTGATGAGATTTTCTAATTTCTATACCTTTTCCTGTTGTTGGGTTTTATTGGTCTCAGTTGAATTTTAGAGATTTCTAAAATGTAATAGATACTTAGTTTATATGCACACTAACATCTATATATGAATACTTAGAGGATGGGATAGAATTTAAATATATCAGCTTTATCTAGCAAATGTACCACTATTAAATTGTCACTATATGGCAGAGGGTGCCAAGCATCCACTTTATATCGGGAAGCAGTTCACTTCGTGGTAGTGTTGAAAATAAGTGACTACAACACAGGTGATGGGTTTACTCTTAAACAGAAGAGAGATGGCCTGTTTTTATTTTATTTTATTTTATTGTTTTATTTCTTGTTTCAGAACTTTTGTTTATTTATTTATTTATTTTTATGGCTGGCTCAGCCTGTCCTGAGGGCAGGACTGGCGCAGCATGTGGTGCCAGGGATCGAACCGTGGTCCCTGTAGCCACCTAAGCTTTCCTAAGCAGGCTCTTTAGACCACTGAGCCATCCTCCCGGGCCCCTGGCCTGTTTTTTGATTTGTTTTGTTTTGGCTGTCTCCTTGAGACAGGGCCTTGCTGTGTAGTTCAGGCTGGCCTTGAGCTCACTTTGGTAGCCCAGGCTTGCATCCAACTTGCACCAATCCTCCTGCCTCAGCCTCCCAAGTGCTGGGATTACAGGCATGTGCCACCACGCCCAGCTGAGATGGCGTTTTAAATGCTAGTTGCCATCGCGACTCTGGAAGGTGATGTGAGCATTGTTGGGGATGTCGCCGAGGCACGATGGTGGCTTTGGCAAGTGCCGCCTTGAGTGTCCTCAGAATGCCGTAAGACATTAAATGGCCAGGCATCGTGGCATACGCCTAGAGTTCCAGTGCTCTGGGAGGCTGAGGCAGGAGGACTGCCAATTACATCTCAGCCTGGGCAACTTAGTGAACCCCTAGATCCAAAATAAATAAGGTTTTACGAAGATCTGAGGACGTAGGTTGGTGTGGAGGTCCTGGGCTGAATCCCTAGGACCTAAACCAGCCAACCAAACAACAAAGCCAAAGTGAAACACAGAAAGAGAAAGAAATGCCCGCACGCCCACGCCTCCTCCCCGGCGCTGTGGGCCTGGCCTGCAGAGCAGAGGCTCAAGGCCTTGGGGTGCACAGCCTTTCCCAGCCGCCAGCTGCGTGGCCAAGTCGGACCTTGTCCATACACTTTTATTAAAACAGGGAAACCTGTTCTTCATTTATTTTCTGCTTACAGTTCTTTTTCTTTAAATCTATTTATTTTATTTTTAAAGAATACAAAATAGTGATAGAAAAAAACCATTAGAAATGATATGAGATTTCACTAAACAAAGTAATAGGAATTCAGCAGCGGTTGCTGTGTGACACCATGCTGTCTTCAGATTAGTTGTTCAGACTACCAGATATAAATGTGCAAGATTTGTTTAAACAATACAATAACAAAGCAGTTAGAAGAAATTCAAAAGAGGAAAAAAATCAGAGTAAAAAAATTAAGCGTTGCCTGCACCTGTCAAAAGACCAGCAGAAACCGACAATACAGCTATCTAGGCTGCTCCGCGTACATGCCCAGCTGCGTCTCTTCCCTTCTCTCATCTGTCCTTTCTGTCATCCCAGGGTTTTTTTTTTTTTTTTTTTGGTTGTTGTTTTTTTGCAGTTCAGGCTGACCTTGAGCTCACCTTCGTAGACCAGGTTGGGCTCTAACTTGCACCGATCCGCCTGTCTCAGCCTCCCGAGTACTGGGATTACAGGCGTATACCAGAGCGTGTGACATCCCCAGAAGGCATCTTCGCCAGGACATTGCCTCTTCATTAACTACGGTCTCCAGGCTGTAAGTCGGTTCTGGAGCTTCCTCCTCCTCTCTAGCTTTAGTGAGAGGCAGTCCCAGCTTCCTGCGCCCCAGAACCGCCCCAGCCCTCAAAATCTCCATCTCCTTTTGGCTTCTGTGAGACCTGCTCTGCAGGCTGCACCTGTGCCTGAGGCCGTGGGGCACCCGTCTTTCTGAGCACCGCTAATGAAACCTCCTCCATGGAGTTGCACATGTCATGTTTTCCTTGTCATGGGCGGATGATGTTAAGTTTCTTCAAGGACCTGTTCAATACTTAGGGTCACGTAGTTTAATCTCCATCTGTGTGTGAACTTTTTAAAGATCCTCCTGAAGCCATGTGACATGCATCTATAATCCCAGCCCTTGGGAGGCTGAGGCAGGAGGATCTGTGTGAGTTCAAGGCCAGCCTGGGCTACACAGCAAGACTCTGTCTGAAAAAGAAAAAAAAAAGTTCCTCCCATTGTTCATTTAGGGTTTTATTTCATTATGGTCAGAAAAGACACTTGATAGGATTTTGGTCTTCAGTTTGTTAAACTTGTTTTGTGACCCAGTGCACAATCTTGCCCAGGCAACGTCCCCTGTGTAGTGGAGGAAATCTGTATTCTGCAGTCATTGGGTGGCCCGCTCTGCATGCATTCTGTATGCGTGCAAGGCTCCTTTGGCCTGGGAGGTGGCTTAATTCTCCCTGGATGTGCTGTACGGTGGTACCAAGGTCTCCGCTTGTCATTTCCTGCTGTCCGCCTTCCCTTCAGTGCTCTGGAATTTGCTTTGCCTATCTAGGTTCTCTAATGCGAACTGCACGTACCTATTGCGCTATTCTCCCCCCCCCCGCGCCCCCCCCACTCCCCGCTTTCCCTCCCCTCTCCCCTTACAGCTCTGCTCCGGGGCTGTCCTGGCTTCCAGCTGCGCAGAGCCCCTCCCCCACTCTTTCCTCGGGAGCTGCTGTGTGCTCCGGAGGAGAGGTTGCCTCTCCCCTCCCCGTATCCTCTCCTCCCTCAGCGCTGGAACTCTTAGAGGAACCACATGGTTTCATCTTATTCTGTTCTAATCCACTGAACAATGAACTGCCTGTTTACTGGCAGCCCCAGTCCACTGGCCTTCAGAGTATTTATTATGTGGGCTGCTGCAGGGAACATTCAAAGCTGTCGTCCTTGGGGACCAACTTTTTGCTTGTTTTCTAGTTCTTTCGATGGCCACTTCCTCTCTTTTTCTTTGCAACCAGATGATTTTTCTCTAGTGGCCTATTTTGATTCCTTGGTTCTTATTTTCAGGGTATCTGTTACGTTTTTGTTTTTTGTTTTTTTTTTTTCCTTGAGCATTATAAGAAGTATTTTAGAATTATAGTAAATTTTCATAAGCCAAAAATATCTTTTTTTTTGGTCTCTTTTTTTGAGACAGGGTCTCGCTATGCAGTTCAGCCTGGCCTAGAGCTCACTTTTGTAGCTGAGGCTGGTCTTGAACTCACACCAATCCTCCTGCCTCAGCCTCCTAAGTGCTGGGATTACAGGCATGCACCACCACACCCGGCAAAAATACCTTAATTTTGATTTAAAAATCTCTGTGCTAGGGCTGTCAAGATAGCTCAAGCACACTAAAGCACCTGCTTAGGCAGAGCACAGAGGCCGGGGTTCGATCCCTAGCGTGCTGTACCGGCCCCACCCCTAGGGCACACTGAGATGGGATTGAGACTGGGCATGGTGGCGTGAGGCTGTAATGCCAGCGCTTGGGAGGCTGAAAACAGGAGGATCACTAGGAGCCCAATCTGCGGAGTGAGATCCTATAGACTCTGTCCTAAATACATTTTAAAAAAAAATCCTGTAGTTTTATTTCACCTGTCCCTGCATTTTTAATTTTTAATTTTACGGTTTCTTATTACACACCTCTTACCGTAGTTGTTCCTTTTGTCTTAATCTTTTAGCCTTCTTACCAATGGTGTCAGCGCTTTCCTTTCCGTTTCCTTTCGGGGGTCTTGCACCTAACAAGTGAGGTTTGCACTTTTTGTGTTACTCATCGTCACTGTAAGTTTTTCAGGCTGGAGAACTGTTTGAGCATTTCCTGGAAGACAGGTCTGGCAGGGATGAAGGCTCTCAGGTTTTGTTTGTGTGGGAGAATCTTCCTCTCTTATTTATTATTAGTTCTCTATTGAGACAAGATCTCATTTTGTAGTGCAGGCTGGCCTCAAATTCACTGTGTAGCCCGGTTGGTCTTGAACTCACTGTGATCCTCCTACCTCAGCCTCCCAAGCTCTGGCATCGCATGTGTGTGCCACCACACCTGGCTGTCTGTCATTTCTGAGGGACAGTTTCGCTAGGAACAGTGTTCTTGGTTGGGGCAGGGGCTCTGTCTTATTTTCCTTCAGCGCAATGAAAGTCCCTCAGCCTCTCTTGGTCTGTGCGACTTTCTCCTGAGGAGCCTCTGCAGGGCATGTTGGAGCTCTCCGTAGGTTGTTTGCTGCGGCCTAGGACTACTGCAGCAGTGCCCGGTGCCAGGCAGGCGCTTCCAGCCACCAGGGCTAGACAGGAAGAGGTGCCATTGCAGCCCATGCCCACTGAGGTGTGCTGGCCTCCGAGATTTATCTGAAGCCAGGCTGCCTGTGGTGGGTGACAGCAGGCTCATTGCGCAGGTGGGCGGCTTCCTGTCTGGCACTGGCGGAGGCCAGGGGGCTCAGTCTGCACATACCAGCCGGCTGGCATCTGCCTGGTGCTGGAGCTCCATGGCACAACTGGTACTGGGGACCCAGGCAAAGCTTGGCTTCTTCCCTGCCTTTCCCCTGAGAGACGGCACCTGTCTCCAAGCTTGTCTCATGTGACACTATCTCCCCTTGACTGTGCAGGAGTCGCTGTGACGGAAGGAGAGGCCCCTTGCCGGGGAATGCATGGACAGGACAGGCTCCTCGCTTGGCTACACCGTCCGCCTCCTGCCACACTTGCGGGGTTCATTATGACTGTCAGTTTCCCAGCATGTTGAGGATGTCAGGCTAATTCCAGTTCAGCTTACCGAGTCTTCTCCGTGCAGCTAGAGAAAAATGTTTTCTTTTTCAAATTAGGAATGCTGCATAGGCATTTTTTTTTTTTTTTTAAACCAAAACACAGCACTGTTGTTACAGCTGCCTCATTTCAGAGGCATGTGTCAGGAGAATGGAGGCAAACAGACAGGACGCAACGACAACCTGCTTTGTGAGGGTGTGAGCGGCAGGGTGTCACCCCGACAACATCACAGCATAACTCATGTTAGTCAGTCTCATTCTTATTCTCACTAGTCCAGGTCTGCAGGGCACGACGGTGGCCCTGGCGGTGGGGATGCGGCGCCTGTGCCTTCTGTGCCTTAGCCTTTCGTCTCCTTAGCCCTGCCCTTCCCGCTGCCCCTTGGGTCCCTCCCTTAGCTCTCTTACACATTTATATTAATTTGTGTGTGTAGAAAGGGATAGAAGGTAAGTTATGAGCAGTTATTGTTTATGAGTTGTTTGGATATTTTTACTTGCATTGGTTTTTTAAATTAAAGCTACGTTTTCAAGCTGGGCACGTGGGTGCATGCCAGCAGTCCCAGCACTCTGGGGGCGGAGGCAGGAGGATTGCAAGTTGCTGCCCAGTCTCGGGCAACTTTGTGGCCTGGGGACACGCTGTCTTGAAATAAAAACCAAAGAGGGCTAGGGACGGGGCTCAGTGAGAAGGCCCGGACTTCACCCCCAGGAAAACATCACCAGTTGCATCTTAAACATTCCTGCTTTTTAATATTTTAACAGGCTGGGCTCTGGTGTAGTTAAGGCTCCCTCTGGGACACTCTCTGGCCTGGCACAGAATCGCATAGGATCACATAGTAGTGACAGGGCTGTCCACGATGCGGTCAGCCCTCCCCGGGCCACACCTGACTGCCCCCACCACAACCATTAATCCTTTAGCAGTTTTGCTCTTCCTCACCCAGACCGGCTTATCTACCTGCAGAATGTGCACTCAAGATTCCTCCATGCCTTCTCAGATCTCTTTTCTTCTTAGAACTGTGTAAAGTTGCCTCCCCTCAAAGCGCTGCAGTTGACTTGTCTGTTCCTCTACAGCAGGACATCCTGGTTCGTTGTTTCCTTACATGTTAACATTTCCCATAATTCTTCGAAGTGCCTGTGCCACACACATCTGTACAAAGTCTCCAGAATTCTCATTCTGCATTCGTGTGTACATTGGGCAACAGAGCTATTGGGTTACTTGAAAAAATAAATCATACAGAGTTCATGGTTTTATTTTCAAACAGCTATTTAGAGACAGGCTTCACAGAGCTGTGAATGTGTTCATGACCTTCTGTCTCAAGACTGATGGGCTCCAGCTGCAGTTCCCCAGCCGGGGCCGGGTGGGCGTCATTCCCCGGAGTGTGCTCGAGGGCCTGTTTGTCCCAGGCCTCCCCTCCGGAGGACGTGGTCCAGCTGCCTCAGGTCACAGCCAGACCCTCCCTGAAGCCTTGCAGGAGGGCACTGCTAGGGTCCTGCTGGTGCTGTGGGCAATAAACATGAAGAAGCTCTTCATGTTTGATTACCTGCACATGCGGATTTGCTTGTGCATGCCAGAAGTTGGAATGCTTTTCTATTCAAAAGGCAACCTAAATATGTGTTAACCTTTGCGTGAAAATACAGATATGATGTTGGATAAGTGAGGAAAATGATGGATGGATTCCCAAAGCCAGGTGCCTGAGAGCGCAGTTCTTTCAGTACAGAAATTCAAATTCGGTCTCTCTGGAATGACACCCAGCCACCTGGCCCAGGGCTGCTCGTTAGGCTCCCATGGGGCACTCTGAAAGTTAGGCGACTGTCACTGAGCCCAGAGTGGCTGGGCTGCATCCTTCTCTGCCATTCTTGGGCAAAATGACCGATTGTCTCCTGTGTATCTTTTTCATGTCCTACTAGAAGTTCTTTTCGCGATGGCCACATTTAACCTGGCCTATCCGGCCACACCCTGGGGATTTAAATTATCCTGTCTACCAGCAAATAAAACGGAGGATGCCACCTTCTCCGCCCCTGGAGTCTCTAAAAACGCTTCGAGTCTGAGTGGAGGCACCACCGCAGCTGTCGAAGGCAGAGCTAACGCAAGCGCTTCCGATCTTGCTGCTCTGTCCCCAGCTGCGTTCCGCTGTTGCCTTTGGAGCGAGCAAGATAAAAGCTGCTTTGCGCATGGAGGCTCCCTTGAAGGGGAGGCCCTGGTTTCCATGGCGGATCCTTCTGTTTTTCAACAACTGGGTAGGTATTTTAATGTCCAAGCAGTAACTGTTAAGTTGTAACTATACTGAGCCAAGTGTTTTAATTTTCTGAATACATGGAATAGATGCCTTGTGGATGTGATCGACATGCACTGTTGTGTTAATATCACTGATAAAATTAGGGTTCATCACGTGACGTTACTAATAGGCCTCCCGTAGACTATCCCATAGAAAGTAAAAAGAGAGCTCTTTTTGATTTCAAAAAACAAGAACTTGGCAGGGCGTGGTGGTGTATGCCTGTAATCCCAGTACTTGGGAGGCTGAGGCAGGAGGGTCAGTGAGAGTTCGAGACCATCCTGGGCTACAAAAGTGCGCTCAAGGCCAGCCAGAACTGCATAGTGAGACCTTGTCTCAAAGAGACAAAAAGACAGGGGCTGGGGAAATAGCACAGTAGAATAAGTGCTTACCTGGCTAAGTGCAAGGGCCTGAGTTCAACCCCTGACAAAAAGATAGAATTACTGGCTGAACAAGTCACATTTAAAAATACTTATGAATGATGATCTTTTTCAGATGGATCTCTTTAAACCAGTATTCATTTTAAATCAAGTTTTTTTTTTTTAATTTTAAAAATTTTATTTTTATGTTAAAAGTATAGCGAATGGGGCCAGTAAGATGGTTCAGTGGTCTAAAGCACTTGCTTAGGAAAACTTAGACAACTGCAGGGACCATGGTTCAATTCCTGGCACCACATGCTGTGTCAGCACCACTCCCAGGGCTGGCTGAGCCAGCCATTAAAAAAAAAAAAAAAAAATAGTGAATAATAATTCTGCACCTGAAAATACAAATAATGCAATTATTTCCATGTCTTTTGGAAAACTTAAATAGGGCAGAGCTGACTGACTTCATTTGCTGTGGCAACCCACGATCTGGGCCATGGGAAAAAAATCCTGTCTGGTTCAGGCCAGCTATTAGTCGCTAAGCAACCTTGTGTCGTGCGATACAAATTTTGCAACAGTATAAATAAAGGATAGTTTTTGGTTGTGAGTTGACTTAGTCTTACCCATAGGGCAGACTGGCGACCACCTAGCCCAGTTTTTGGTCTTCTTGTCTGTTCCTTATTCCTACCACAGGGTCTCCCCAGGATAGAACCATTTTCAGTAAGACCCACGGATCCCTACGTGTCTCCGCCCGGCCCTCAGCTATTCATGCCACTCCCTCGCAAGGAAGCACCTTTTATTTTGGTGTGGGATGAATCCAGGGCCTTTTCCCTGAGCTATATTCCCAGTCCTTTTTACATTTTTTAATTTTCAGATGGGGTCTCAGTAAGTTTCCCAGGCTGGGCTTGAACTTACAATCCTTCTGCTCCAGCCTCCCAGAGTGTTTCAGTGAGAAACATTTGTAACAAAATTTAACTTGGCTAATCAAGTGATTATTAAACAGGCTAAGAATGAGTGTAGTAAGTTGCAGACCTTTTGGCGATTCTTGGAATGACAAATTATCTTAGCCATCCTTTTTCATTTATGAAGGTAATGACCGTTGTGCTATTTTAACTTTATGGTATAAATCGGAGGTAATTTTTTTTTTGAGTGGAGTTTAAAAATCACTAGGTTATACAGTGGTCACCTGAGGGTTCCTGTGGATTATTCTTTGAAGTAGGCCATTTCCTGCAGGGCTCCCATGGTCAGAATTCGCCAGCGATTGGTGCCCTTCTGGTTGGGGCAATATTTGCCTTTAGTTAGTGCTGGTGCTGTGTTAGGCAGGGTTTACAGCAGTTGCTCTTTCCGCCTTATAAGTTACAGATTCCCCAGCTTTCCCTTGCATGCTCAGCAGAGAGTTCTGCCGCATGGAGTGAAACACTCTGTCTGCAGCTGTCTTTGGGACTTCTGATATTACAGTCACAGAAATTAAGAGCTGTCCCAGTGCCTTTATTGGCTGCTGTGAACACAGATACCCTTCCAGATTTGCTGGTGCCTTGACATTTGACATTCTTCTTATTCTTTTTATTTTTTTTTATTTTAGGGGTTTACAGGGTGTTTAGAGTCTCACTACTAGACCCTTGGACTTGTAGTGGTTCACCTGTTTATAGCCTCCCAAGAGCTGGGATTACAGGTGTGTGCCACCACGCCCAGTCTCAATTGCTGTTTTAGCGTGCTCCAGGGATTGAACCCCCAGCCCCGAGTACAGGTGCTTTAATCCCCTGAGCTGTTTGGCCAGCCCTCTTGTTGTTCTTGAAAAGTCTTGAGTTCCTTGGTTTCCCTTGAGAGGCTTGAGATTAAAGAGGAGTTGGAGAAGAGACTGCTGGATTTAGCTCTCTTCCTTTACAATAAGAAAACAGGACTTTCAAAGTGACAGCGGTGGGAGGCATGGTGGCTTTAGCCCTCCTCGTTCCCTGAGCTGTTTGGAGTGGTTTTCAGATGTAATGGAGTTTATTTTTAATTCAGGTGTGAGCTGGAACCTACAGTGCTGGATGAAGGGGGACTTGAGATTGCTCATCTGTTCTGGGGAGCCCTTACCTAAAGGTCTTGTCAAGAACTGTGACCTTCAGGCACATCTTTTCCACGTCCTGTAAGTACCAAATAAATCAATTTTGTCATTGCTGTTACTGGGTGATTTTTTTGTTTAGAGCAAGAGCTTCCAGATAGTGGGGTGCACTAAGGCGCTTCTCCTGTCCCTGTCTTTCCTTTTATACCTGTGGACAGGCACAGAGAGGCCTTTTCATGTCACCTCTTTCCCATTGGGTTTTCTCCACTGGGGGAAGTTTCTCTTTGTACTTTTTTTTTAGTTCAGTGGTGGTTGTTACATTGCATCGTGTTGTGTTCAAATTAGTTGTTTAGGTTACCAGATATAAGCGTGCAAAATTGATAAAAAACTTACAAGAAACTGAAAAGGAGAAGAAACAAACTTGAGTATTAACTGCTCCTTTCCGTAGCCTGCAGGAATCCACTGCACAGTTATCCAAACTGTCTTGTATGTATTTCTGCAGGTATTTTTTCACATTTGATTTTTTATGAAATTAAAAAGGCAACAATGTGTTTGTCCTAAGTAGAGAGCCAAGATGGTGGCCTAAGTGGCTGCAGTTCTAACAGCGACCGCCCTCCGGTGACAACCACAGTGCCAGCATACACGCGACTTTAACTCTTTAAAACAGCTTCTCCAGTGATCTCTTACCCGAAGTTGCAGCATGACTTTTTTATTACTGTGGTTCCTGAGATCATACCATTGAGGTGGTTTGCTAAGAACCGTCCAGAAAGCCCAAATCATAAATACAGAGCAAAATTAAAGGCAGGTCCCAGCAAGTGGGCGCTGGATCTTTCTCATCTCAGCTGGGAAGGGGAGCGGGCGATGGGGGAGGGGGAGGAGGAACGAGATCATCGGAAAAGGCGTTGAATTGTTGTGCCCCTGCGCGCCAACGCCTCCCAGGGAATAGAGCCCCTAGGTACTGCAAACACAGACTCCAAAGATAATAAAAACCGACCAATAGAGACGGGAAGTAGAGCAGAGGCTGCCCTGCGCTGGGAGGGAGGGACAGGGTTAGACGTGTTGTTTCAGGCGGAGAACACGCAAGACATTTGGAGCCGTGTGCGGCAACGTTTCCACAGCAGTGCGGCTGTACCTCAAGTCACTGAACTCTGCGCTTAAGATGCTTGCTGCGGTCCGTGTCGTGCTGTACACATTTTACTAAGCTAGAGAAGTTTAGGTCTTGCAGCAGGCCGGGCAGGGCACTCGGCCGTAGGGTTCTGGGAGCTGCGTTAAGGGCTGAAGTCGCCGCGTGTGTACGCCGTAAGCCCAGGAGGCCCTTTCCTTCAGCCCGGGGCGCCTCCTGCCCGTGCCAGGCCCCCGCTGAGTTCAGATGCTTCGGTTCTGCCGATCGCCTTTCCCTCCCTGCCTGCCTTCCTGTCGGAGTGGACTGGACGTCCACTTAGTTTGCGGGACGCAGATGGTCCTTGCTCGTACTATCTCACTGCAGTTGCTTCCTGCGTGGCCGGGGGGGCCTGTGTGGGCAACGCTTGTGCTCCGTCTCTGCGGCGTTTCCATCTTTTTTTGAAGGGCTTCTTGCTTTCTAACCCTCAAGAAGAATGCGGCAGGGTGATCTACCCTCGTCCCGATGTGACACTGGGAATCATCCTGGGGACGGGATGTCTTCCACACGTGATACACACACACACACACACACACACACACACACACACACACACAGTGTAGAAGATACACAAAACCCCTTTCCTGCACCTCTCTGCGTGTGCATCTGTGCCTCTCCTAAATGTCTTGCTCTAGTTCATACCCACAGGGTCCCCCAGCCCCGGTGTGAAGCCTGGTGGCCTTGCCACACTGCACACTTCTGTGTGTTCCTTATGTGCTTGGCCCTAGGGCGCCCGAAAAGGACTGGCGAGGGCCAACGCATGCCACTGGGAAAGACAAACACGCTGGGCGGCGCGGCACTGTACACACCTGCCCTGTCATTTCTAAGGCTAAGGGTCACATGGTCAAAATATTATGTCCCAGAGTTAGACGGCTCTTCTCCCCGATGTGGGCAAGGGAACCAGGCAGCTACGCGTGCCCTGGCGTTTCTGTTTGTGTTCGCTCTTTGTTTCCCTTCCCTCCCTGGCCTTGTTGATTCTCCCTTTGGTAATGTTTTACCGTGGAAGAGTGCTCTGTGTTTTACAAGCTGTTTCTTTACTTTGTTCCTTGATAAGCGCCCTCTACGTCAGTGGTCTCGCCTGGGCTGACCCAGCGGGTCAGAGGCGGGGCTTGATTACAGGCGTAGACTCCGGGGCCCCAAACCTACCCGGTTGCTCAGACTCCAGTGTGCTGCAAGTGATTTTAATGGTAAGATGGTGGGAGACACCGAGCTCCGGATTAAATCATTTGGAGCTAGCAAGGTAGTCTTGGGGCAGCCTTTTTAGAGATTACCAGCCTGAGACTTGAAAGAAGGGGCCTGGTGAAACGGCCTCCAAGGTGAACCCCAGTCTTCCCGTTCCTCTTCCTGGGGGTGTCTGCTGCGCTTTGCTGGCCGCTTATGCAACGCTCAGACCCTTGCCCAGCACCCCTTGGTTGTTATTCTTGCCATAGCCTGGACCATTGCCTTAATAAACTTTAGAGACATTTGGAAGGAAGAGAACCTGAACCAAAGGCCGCAGGGCTGAGTCTATGCAAACCACGTGTGACCACCATAAACAAAATTTCCACACTCAGTAGTTGCGTTCTCTAATTTCTGTTGTGGAAGATTTTTTCAGAAAGTAAAAAGTTGCAAGGAAGCTAAAGTTTAAAATTCATTTGACAAATGTTTTGGTGCCCTTTTTACTTTCAAGTAAAGTTTATTCACATGCCAAGAGATTAGATAGCACCACTGAATTGTGTGTGTGTGTGTGTGTGTGTGTGTGTGTGTGTTAGCTAAGCATAAAATATTTCACTTCATACAAAGCTTCCAAGAATTTTGCAAATCTGAGGATGGATATCTTTTTAAGCTAAATACTTCTCTGATTTTAAAGAAATCAGTGACTTCTTATCCTTATTCTTTAATGTTGTACTTTATAGTTAGACTAGGTTCTCAGTAGACACAGTTCCTGAAGGTGTTTCCTATCACTGGTGATAATGAAATGCAATAATACATTTAATGTGAGTTCTCCAGTTCTCTGTTCTTCACCCATCTGGTGCCCAGCAGAAGGAGGACAAGATAGTCTTGGTCTGCAGCTGAGGCAGGCAGAGGTTTTCTTAAAGAACTGGATAGCAGACACTCTGGGCCCTGGGGCTCACACTGTCCCTGTCATAGGCATGCAGCTCTGCCCATGTGCAGAATAGCTGGTTCCTGTGTGGGTGTGGGTATACTCGACACTCACATTTGAACCTGCTGTCATTTCCTTGAGTCATGAGATATTTTTCCTCCTTTTTCAACTTTTCAAAATGACTGTTATTTAGCTCCAAACTGAAGCCTGGATTTGTCCTGTGGATTAAAGTTTGCTGACCCTATAGCTTAGGACATTTAAAATTAGTTTTAGATTAATTCTTTTTTGTTTGTTTTTTGTGACAAGGTCTCATTATGTAGTTCAACTGGCCTCAAACACAACATGTAGCCTAGGTTGGCCTAGAACTCAAAGTCATCCTCTTACCTCAGCCTCTCAGGTGCTGGGATTACAGGTGTGTACAGCACACCATGCTCTAAGGTTAATTCTTTTTCTTTTTTCTTTTTTTTTTTTTTTTTGGCGGGATGGGGTTTCGAACTCACAACTTTGCACTTCCCAGGCAGGCACTGTTGCTACAGAGCTATCTCCCCAGCCTCTCTAGGTTAATGCCTATAGTTGGAACTTTCTGTCAGAGTGCTTTAGGAAATTTCTGAAATTAGCTATTTTACTAAAAAATAAAATGATGTAGTAAAGATACTGTGTTATATAGTCATTATTAAATACTGTCATATAATTTTTTTGCATATTAAGATTAATAAAAAAAGGAAACTGAGAGAGCTGGGTGTGGGGGTGTACATATGTAATTCCAACAGTGAGGAGGCTGAGGCAGGAGGATCATTGCGAGTTCAAGGCCAGCCGGGGCTACAAAGTGAGTATAAGATCAGCCTGAAATGCACGGTGAAGCCATGTCTCAGAAAGCAGAGCAGAGCAGAGCAGAGCAGAGCAGGCAGGCAAACAAGCACAGTCCCAACATGGGAGAGCTGTACGTCAGGGAGACTGGACTGAGGCCGTCATGCACCTGAGGCTCTCCTAGGCTGGGCAAGCAGAGGCTGCTTCGAAGTTCTCATTTCAGTCACAGACTGGATGGACAATGTCATGAGTGTATCCACTTAGAACCCCAGCAAGCACAGTGTCCCCAGCACGTGGCTGAGCAACACAGCCACCTATAAATGGCTCCCTGTATTGGTTCCTAATAAGACCACGTTGGAGTCACACAGTACAAACATTTCTGGATCCGTGCATGTGGAAGTCTATCACAGCCACCTCAGGCCCAGCTTCAGTGACGAGGTCTTCCAGCTTCCTGCTGACAGCCCGAGGAGCTCAGCCCCATCCCTACCCCATTCTCCAATGAAGTCCAACACTGGTCTCTGGTGGGAGACTCAGGACGCACCACGCTGGAGTGTCTACTGTGGCAGGGGACAGAAAGCTACCGCTTTGCTGCTCAATTCTCCTTGTTTCCCCTGATACTGCTTCCTCTCTGCCACAAGTGGGGCCACGAGTTGTGCCAACAGCGGAGCCCACAGTGGAACACCACCGCCTGTGGCCCTCCGAGATTCTTGTGGTAAAGCGAATCCCACTGAGC
>PVJA010014352.1:0-47554 GCA_004027025.1 Myocastor coypus
CTTGCATTTCTAACGTAGCCACCTAGCCAATCTCTCTTCTACCTTTTGCTTCTCACAGATTAATTCTTAAGAAGCAAGACCTGTATGATGTCACCTATAGTGCCTTTCAGGATATGATCGTCCTTCCACTTGTGATTAACGGCTGCGGCTATGTAACTGCCTCTACTGTTTCCTTCCCCAGAACACAGCCCAAGCATCAAGCCCCATCCATATTCAGTTCTTCCTTTATGTGAAATAAGCCCTGTCTTCTGACTTCTCTTTCCTCATTCCCAAACCAACTTGCTTGTAAGAACTTATTCAAGATTTATGAAGCTGGCCTTAGTTATTCTTTGGATATATTTTTCATTGCTGTGGACAGAATCCAAGTCTTCACACAGGTAGGCAAGTAAGTGCTCCAAGGCTGAGCTATCCTCCCAGCCCTTGATTGTTCCTTTATTTTTATTTTTATTTTTTTTACCCCACATTTTGGGCAGGGTCCCACTATGCAGCTCAAACCATTTCTCCTGTTTTCAGCCCCTCCACCGCCGAGATTACAAGCGCACAGCACCACGCCGGGGTTTCAGTGGCCAGCTCAGCGCCCCTGGAGGCAAGGCCTGTGCGTTATCTCGGGGATCCAACCCTGGCTGTTGCCCTCGCCTAAGCACATGCTTAGTCCACTGAGCTATCTCACCAGCCCTGAAATATTCCTAATGTATCAAAATCTTCAAAATATTTTATGCATCTTCCGAGATCATGGATGTGTTTAGTTGGTCTTTCAGTTAAAAATATTTAATTTGACTATTATGCATAAGTTGTATTATGTCAGCTGCAACCATTGCCCAAACCAATTGCTTCATTTATTCATCCAATAGAAATGCACAATGTGAAACCACTTTGTTAGACTCTCTCCATCACTGAGGAACTTAGTGGGTTTAAGGAGATAAAGCGCGCGTGTGCGCGCGCGCACACACACACACACACACAATTACAACACAAGGACATCACCTGCAGGTGGGGGGGTGGGGGAAGGCTGCCATGGAAGAGGAGGTATGTTAGGTGACCTTCAAGGATGGGTAAGCACTGAGCAGGTGGTAATAGGGGAAGAGACATTCCAAGGTGAAACACAGCCTGAGAAAGTGCATATTAAAGGAACTCATGGGAGGACCTGCAAAGGAGTTGAGTCCGTGGCTATTCAGGAGTCAGGAATGGGAGGGCAGAAAACCCAAGCATGCTCACCTGTCTCCACATGGAATTGATTCTTTGTTCGGAAGCAGTACTGTGCATGGCGGTCCCCAGAAAAAGAACATTCAAGCTGGACTGCTGGTTCTGTGTCCATAATCACCCTCCCTAGAGGTGTGCCTAGCTTTGGCATGCCAGGCCACATGCTCTGATAGGATGGCTTTAGGTGAAGTAACCAAAGGGAACCAATGCAAACCCATGGAGCTGTCATCGATGGGGCAGCACAAGGGTGACAAATAGCTGCATTGCTCCAGGCTGAGTGAGAGCAGTCTTCACAGAGTTGACTGGAGTGCATTTAAGGACAGGTCTTATAGATCAGGAATGATACAAGATTTTCTTCCAAGTATCAGCTGTTTATGACCAGTTTGCAAACCTGCACTTCCTGGAAGTTCAGTGCTGCTTGGCAGATGAGTCTATGTCTGTGTGTTGTTCCGAAACAGCAGCGTACTATAGCATTGAAAAGTGCTGTGTTTGGAGCCTTCAGATGTGAACCTGAACCTAGTTTCCAATGCTTGGCTTTGCTGTGACCTCCTAGGGCAACTGACATCTGTAAAACGTTAGTGGCTTCACAGAGTTGTTGTAAGGTTTTAGTTGGGTGACAATTTTAAATTATTGCATATAGGATCTTTACACAGGAAGTGGTAAATGCTAGGAAGAAAAACGTGCAGAGATAAACATCTGATAGGTGATAGATGTATAGAGAGAGCTAATCACTATTCAATTATTCTGGTGTAGCAATGAATGTGGTCTCTTGGGTTAGCAAGCAGATAGCCTCCTATTGGGATTATAATATGTAGAACAAATGTGAAAGTTTACAGGGACCAAGGTCACAGAAAACCTTGCTTCCTAAAGGGAAATATGCTAGCGCACCAGATACAGTCCTAATATTACATGGTTCTGCAGTGATCGATTTCATATTGGGATCAATCAGGGGTCTTAAAGAGGCTGCCTACCCTGGAAGCATCAACGTCCTTTTTCTCTAGTTGTTTTAATCTGAGTCACATTTTGAGATATTGATCCACACTACTGTTCCTTAGATGTTTTGGGCGCCTAGATCAGAGCTTTGGAGAATATAAGAGGGGTACCTGAGAGGGGGAGGGTAAAAAGAATCTAAACTTCACAAAGGAATTTCATAGCAATCCCACTTCTGAGTGAATATTATAGACCCTAAGCCTCTGTGGATCACTGCCTGAATCTCCACGTCCTGCACACAGTGACACAGCCCGCACTCAACACCCCACACACATCCCTCACCACACACCTAGGGCTCACACCTGATCTCACTTCCAGGTAATTCCAGGGCATTGCAAGGTTGTCCCTTCTAGAGTATGATTTAAGTAACACTCACGAACCTACTTGGGTTTGCCTCTGCCTGGAGGAGGAGTCGCCCCCTGGAGCTGAGCGGAGAGGATGGTCAACATTCCTTTTATGGTGATTACAATAACCATGGTAGAACAAACACAGCTCCAGCATCTCCAGTCTCAGAGGAACCAGAGCTGCCCTGAAGAAGTGGATCCCAGTAGGGAGTAGCAGCTCTCCCAGGGAGACCTGAAGTTTATCTTTTTAAGTGAATCTGGCAGAAAACACATTGTTGCTCCATGTGGGCATGACAACCACGCAGTGTCAGTCATTTCCTTTCTTTCTTTTCTTTCTTTCAAGCAGAAATGAAACTGAAAATCTTGCCAGAAGTGGGAAAACAGAGTAAGTCCCATGGGGAGGATCTCACCCAAAGCTGGATGCTGAGGGGTAGCATGCAGGTACCCCTAAGGAAAGCACTTAGGGGCAAAGGGTGGAGGCTGACAAATAGAGAAGGTGGGAGATTGGAAGGATCAATGACCTCAAAACTCCTTGGCAACCAACTTGACTGACATCTCTGGAGGAATCCCATGTCTGACAGCTTGCTTTTCCATCCTGAGATTTTCACACTACCAAGATTAAAAGGACTATATCAGAATGCACTAGAATGGTAACTAATGGTAACTAATAAGATCTGTGAGTGTGAGTTGGATTTGAGGTGCGGGGGAGAGTTACCCCCTCCTCCACAGACACACATTTTCAGACATATGTGAAATATTACAGCCCACAAACACGTCTACAGGCTCAGAAAATCTGCCACTTTGGGCCTTAAGAAAATAGAAAGAACGGGGAAACTAGAACAGTTCAGTCTCATCCTCATGGCTTCTTGCTCAAGTTTTGCTGCTTCAAGAGTTAACATATTTACTCCCTCATTCATCATTCAAAGAGCTGCACAAGTGCCTCCAAAGGCTCAGGAAATGTTGTAAGGTAAACAGGAATAAGTGACGACTCATTTCATGCTTAGGACTTTTCAGTGTGTTCATATCTGAGAAAAGCCTTGCCTGCAGAAGTATTCAGTCACCTCTGAAGGAGTGAATGAAGGGTGTGGAGATACAGAATAAAGCAACACAATTTGTGATGAATGACAAAAGCAAAGGATAGTGATAACACATTTCCCATTACCAGAAGGGTGAGGAAAACCATTGAGCACGGGGAGACTCAAGCATGGATTCAGGGAGATGAAACTGAAGTTTTATCCTCAAGGATTGGAATGAATTACATGAAGTGAAATGAAGGAGAACCATCCACCAGAAAATGTATCAGGTCTAAACAGGAAGTTGATAAGTGGTGGAGGGTAGAGGGAAACCAAACCCATTCTGGGTCTTGGCATGTTGAGTAAAGCCAGAAGGGCTTGGGCCAGGGAAGGCTTGGAAGACACAGTTACATCTGTGGGATTACTGAAAATATATCCGATTTTCAGCTATAGAAGAAACAGCTTCTGTATATTACAATGCCAGTTCCCAGACTTATCCCAAATAGAATAAGGGTAAAGGATGTTCTTCAGGGGAGACTCAGTACATCAGAATTTAAAACCTTTTGTGCTTCGACAGCTAAACCTTAATCTACTACAGGCTCAGGGTCAGGATAACTTTTATGTCTGAGAAATTCTAGCCAAGAAATTATGTGGTTGCCCCCAATGGGTCCAAGATTGAAGCCAGGGAAGGAGTGAGGAGGTATTTATAGAAACTCCTGTGGGTGGCCAGGCAAACTTGAGAGCCTGTGAACACTATGAATACCTCATCTTTGCTTTGCAGTCTTAGAACCCCATTGATGAAGTCACTGTTTATGTGTTTGGGTTTTATTTGTACACCTGCCCCACCTTTCCTGTATTCCTGTTTGCCATATCTATGGCTGAATTATCAACATGGATCCTAAACACCAAATCGTCTGTGTTTTTTCACTTTCTCTGTACTCTAAACACACACAGAGGCAAAGATACAAATACACAGCTTTTTTTTTTTTTTTTCCACAGCAAAGCTGGCCAGTTCTCTCACTTGGCAAGCCTGGTACCGATGCCAGTAAAATCACAGTCAGCTTTGTAAGATCTGGCTGCAGAGGCACGGAGGGAAGTTCCAGCTCTCGGCTCACTGCTGCCAGGGCTCCACATGCTCTCAGTGGCACAAGGTCTCACCCTGCTTCTCTACTGCCTTCATATAGCTGTGGAGCTCGGGTGGAGGTAGTTGTGTCATCCTGCAGCCATGCTAGCATATTGATCAGTGAATCCTGAACACTAATTAACTGTTACATTATCCTGCTCAATCCATAAGGAGGGCTGGTGGCCCCAACTGGGCACTGTGCCAAGATCCAGGACTCACTGAACAGATGAGGGGAGGCGAGGCTGGTAATTGAGAAAATAGAAGATGCAATCAGTGGATAAGACCGTGGAGAATCAGGATGTTAAATTAACAAACAATACCCATCTCCAGGGTGAACAGTTTTAAGTAAATCTGGGATTTCATAGATATCTTATTCTGTATACATCATGAATTCTGCTCTGCTTCTTTATACATCAAACTCTTTCCCATACACCCTAGACATTAAGCTATTACCTAGAACCTCAGCTTCTAATATCCAGAGGACAACTCTGTGGTATACTAAAGTAGCACTTGTCAGAATAGGTTAATAAGCCTATGTGGAACAGTTTTTCATTTGACTCTCTAGACAGACTCTCCACTCTTCATGTCTCCAGATGCGGACCCTTCTGGATTACTTCCCTGGAGAACCTTGTTCTGTGACTGTTCTTGATTATGGCGACTCCCCCAAAGAAGGCCTCAAAATGCGTGACAGTAAAGCTGAACCCTTAATTCCCAGACTACTTCCCTGAACTTTGCCTGGCTGTGACCCCAAACAAAGATCACAGGGTTCTCTCCACTCAACTCTCTTCCACTGTGGGGTCTAGTTTGGATAAAATGCCCTAATCTTACTAGTTCCAGGCACGGCAAAATCCTGATAGATTTCCTACTTCCTGTATCCTGATCACACATGTGAATTTTTAGTACCTTTTCTTAAAGTTCCCCCTCAAATACCCAAGCAGATGTGTATTTGCACTGATTGTACTAAGTTACAAAGAATAAAACTTCCCCTGTCAAGATGACTAATGAAATAGATCATTGATGATTGAGCTTCCCAGGGTTTTCACCATGTGTATTAGATCTCCAAGAAGGACACAGCATGCAGGATCCAAGGCCTATTTGACATAGGACTACTGGGTATTGTCTGAAAGTACAGAACATGTCATGGAATTCAGATTAATATTGGCAGCTAAAGGTAGCTAGAAAAGAGATATACAGTACTAGAACTCACACAGAACCTTTACTGGGCAACACAAAAGGAGACTTGTAAATAGAACAAAAGCTTTTAGATAATGATACATAATGAAAAATTACAAGTGTAGGAAATAAGATCTAGACCCAGTCTGGTCTCTGCCCAAGTTTGTTCACTAAGACAGCTTAGTTCATTTCTGTGGGTCTTTTCTTTTTGCCTGTAAAGAAGCAGTATCTGAACTTGAACTTGAACTTGAACTTGGTCAACAGATTTTACTTATTACCAGTGGAATGTTTCTTCAAACAAGTTCTTAGATAAAAACTCTCATTCAGAAGACAGATGGAAAAAAAAAAAAGAAGAAGAAGACAGATGGACAACAAGTCACTTTGGGTGAGGCCAGGATGGAGGTGGGAGGGACAGTGCTGATACTTCCTCCCTCCCTTGATTGAAGTATCCCTCAGGGCCCCTATGCTAGAAGAATCCCTCAGTGCTGGCTTTGACATGAACAAAAAGTGGTTTACACGTGTAGTTGTTGTTGGTCTTTACCTGGAGCAGACGCAGGGATCCCCTGGGCCAGAGTTTAGGGTATGACACTGGAAGAGTAGACAACCTCTTATTATCATCATCTTTATCTTCATTTCTGAAAAATGTGCCAGTTTAAGGAAAGAAATATTTCCTTTTCTTAATGCAAAAGTGTTCTAAAGCCTCACACACATACCTAATACTAATTAATTCTTCCCAGCTAATATTCTAAAGACTAATATGTATGAATGAGTGTAAAATGTGGACAAGATCTTATTCTACTTGAATGAAAAACATTTGGCCTACAATATAGGGGGGATTTTGCTGGCCCTATGTTAGAACCATCAGTTCACCCACTTGGGTACTAAGGATAGGGTCAGCACTCCTTGCCTCCATCCATCATCTCTTTGGCTGAGCACTGAGGTCTTGAGGCTGCCAGGGAGCTGTAGGGGACTCAGAAGGCATCTCCAGAGAGAACCAATACAGAAGATAAACTGGTCTCTTCCCTGATAACTAAAGCATTGTTTTTCTGATGTCTTGGACATCAGAACTTCAGGCTTTCTGGCCTCTGGACTCCATAGTTTACACCAGTAACTTCCTCCCTGCACACCTCCCTTCTTTGGTCCTGAAGATTCTGATTCCATATTGTAATCCTAGAGTAACCATTAAGAAAATGATTTCTAAATATATCATAAATATCCAAGGAAATAAAATGGTACATTATAAATGGATATGAGACAGCTACAAATGGGAAGACTAGACAAGGTATAGATATCAGTTCTACCCAAAATAGTAAATGAGGGCAGGCAAGATGGCTCAGCAGTCTAAAGTGCCTGCTTAGGCAAGCTTAGGCAACTGTAGGGAATGTGATTCAATCCCTGGCACCACATATTGCGCTAGCCCCACACTCAGAGAAGGCTGAGCAGGTATATATATATATATATATATATATATATATATATATATATATGCTAGATTTAATATAATTACTGTCAATATCCCCACAAGATGTTTTATATGCATAGCCAATGTCATTCTGCGATTTTGATGAAAAGGCAAAAGAACTAGAACAGCTAAAGGAATTTTAAGAAAGAAAAATAAACTTTGAGGATCAGTCTACTCATTGTTAAGAAATATCGTAGAATCAACATTATGTGACATTGGCAGAAATAAATATATCAATCAATGAAACACAATTGAAAAGTGAGAAACAATACATCCAACTGATTTTTAAAATAAAATACAAAAGCAAATCAGCGGGGAAAGCCAAAGGCAAAAACAAAATCCACAGAAAAGAGCCCTCAACCTAAGTCTTCTACCCTATACAAAAATCAAAATGGATCATCTAACTAAATATAATATATACAACCATAAAATATTAGGGAAAAAATCTTCAAGATCTAGAGTTGTGATGGGAGTTCTTAGGCTTAAAATCAAAAGCACATATGAAAAATGGAAAAAAAAAAAAAAGGTAAATTGGACTTCACCAAAATTAACACATCTGCTCTGCAAGAGATCTTATTAAAAGTATGATAGGACAGGCCATAGGCTGGAAGAATATATGTACCAGCTACATAGTCAACAAAGAGCCAATATTTGTATGTAAAAAGAGCCTACAAAACTGAACTGGAAAGAAATCTGATTAGAAAATGGACAAAGGGAAAGAGAGACAAGTCATTGAAGAACTTCTATCAATGAAACATAAGTGGATGAAAAGGTGCTTGAAGCCAACATCCATTAGAGAAATGAACATTAAATCTACAGTAAGATATATCACTACACGCTTATCATAGATATAAATAGCTAAAACTTAAAAATGGTAACAGCACTAAATATTCACAAGGATATAGATAAATTTGATCACTCACATCTATTTCTTGTGGGAATGTAAAATGGTACAGCCACTCTGGAAAACAGTTTGACAAATTCTATAAAAATCAAATACACAAACTACCATACAATCCAGTAATTGCATCCTAAGACTTTACACTAGACAAATGAAGATTTATGTTGAGACAAAATGAGCACATAAATGTTTATAGAAACTATATTTATAACATCCCTAAATTGAAAACAACCTAGCTGCCCTCCAACAGATAGATGGTGAAGTAAACTCTAGTACATCCATACCATGAACACTTACAGAGTACTACAACAGAAAGAAATGAACTATTGATACATAGGTTCAACAGATGAACAAAGAATTATGCTTAGTGAAAGAAACTCTAACTCCAAAGTTTGCATACTCTATGAATTTACTTATGCAAAATTCTTCAAAAAGCAAAATTTTGGAAATTATGACCAACTTAATGACTGCCAGGGACTAAGAAGGGGAAGGGTGCAGGAGGAAGTAGATGTGCTGTCAAAGAACAATGACAGGAATTCTTGTAACAGGAATATCTGTAACTAATTATGTCAATATGAATATTCTGATTCCAACATATAACATTGTTTGTCAAAATGTTACCACTGAAGAAACTCTGCAAATTGTACAAGCTCTATTTGGATTTATTATGACTTCATATGAAATTACAGCTCCCTCAAAGTGAACT
Source organism: Myocastor coypus (assembly GCA_004027025.1). NCBI lineage: Eukaryota > Metazoa > Chordata > Mammalia > Rodentia > Myocastoridae > Myocastor > Myocastor coypus. The sequence continues at coordinate 8,913 of PVJA010014352.1, forward strand.
TTTCATGTTTTTGCTTTTTTATTAGTGCATGTTTATAGTACATAATAATTACATTTATTATAGGGAGTTAGACTATGTAGATCTCAATTCATTTTTATCCCAACCTCTCCCTTCCTTTCCTGTGCCTATTACTTAGATTGACATTTTATTTATTTTATTATTTTATTATTTATTTATTTATTGTCCTTTTTGAGACAGGGTCTCGCTGTACAGTTCAGGCTGGCCTTGAGCTCAGTTTTGTAGCCCAGGCTGGTCTCGAATTCTCACCGATCCTCCTGCCTCAGCCTCCCAAGTTCTGGGATCACAGGCCTGTGCCACCATGCCTGGCCTAGTTTGACATTTTAAAAAGAACAATAAAGAACATTTATTTTGTTTATCCACCTATGACTTGGACAAAAGTGCATGGGGATCACTCGTCTCTATGCTGCTTGTTTCCATACTGCAGCTAGAAACCTGGAGCAAAATTCATCTGGAATTTGGCTCTCATCTGACAAGTGGGGGGCTCCTATGACTGAAATTTAGCTGGAGCTACCAGCATTTTCACATGGCCCTTTTATGTGGCCGGGCTTCTTTACAACATGGTGGCTGGGATCTGAGGTTGTCTGTGCTGAAAGAAAGAGAAAGCCAGTCGCCTCTTATTACCTCATATCAGAAGTCCTTCACCGTCATGCCTGTCCTGTGCTCTTCATGGAGGCAGGCTGAATACTCTGCAGCGTGGCTGCCTAAGAAGGGAATGGCAAAGTTCTGGGAGAATTTGGAAAATAAGATATGCCACAATTTCTGAAGACTGATGTATTTTTTCTAAAACCCCACCGATTCCAAGTGTACCTTATTATATACCATGATTGCTGTGGTATAGAAAGACCAAATTTCTCTACTAAATCACTCCACTAAATCTCTTTATCCTCCTCTATCTCCTTCTTCCTTTTTCTCTCTCTTTTTCTCCTTCCTTCCAGCCATCCTTCATGCTATTTCACTATGTACTACAAATCTCTGTCTTATAATAAATGAGTACTCATTTTCGGAGTAGAAGTTCTAATTAGCTCAGGTCAAGCCAGAAACGCACATCCTGTGGATTATACAGAATACCCGGACTTTAGGCTGAATGGGGTACAGGATCATATGATACAGTTATAACAGGAAGGAAAAGAGTTTAGCAGAAGGCAGGACCTTTTTAGAAGAAGGCTACAAAGACAAACTAAAAGATAGCAAAGTATACAGTAGAATGAATACGTCAAGTGACAAGCTTAAAACATGATACAGAAAGGTTAAAAATAAAATGATAAGCAAAGTTTATCAGCCAAATGTAAACAAAAAGGAAACTAGGAGGGCAATATAAATGTCAGATCAAGTGAACTTAAAGTTAAACAGGACAGAGAGAGTTATTTAATGTTAGTAAAGGGTACAAGGAAGACATTAACACTATAAGACCTTTTAGTGCTTCATAAAAACCATTTGTGTATCAAATACAAAAAAACTGAAAGGAACATTGTAGTATTGGGGCACCCTAACATACCCCCTGAAATCTTTGACAGATTAAGTAGAAAAAGAATGAATTACAGTATAGAGGAACTGAATAATGTATTGCATGTGTCTGATTTAATAGATATCAATTTTGTACTCTATAGAGCAAAATCATATTTGTACTCTCAGCACTTATCAAACTTTTATAAAAATTGATATTATATTAGCCCACAAAGGAGATCTGAAAAAGTGGCCGAAAAGCAAAATTTGGACAGGTTTGTTCTCTGACCATTGTGCAAAAAACCTGAAAATAAATGACAGAAGTTCAAACCAACAAGCACAGACCCTCTAAAACTTAACAAGACTCTACAAAGTAATGCTTAGGTCAAAAAGACACCAAGGCTGCAATTACACATCATTTGGGACAGCAACCATCAGAGCATTGTGTACTGACACTCATGGGAGGGTGCCAGAGACACATTCATAGCTGAAGATCTTGGCCTTTTCTTCACAGAAAATAGGGAAAATAAATGGACTGAGGACTCAAGCCAAGAAATTAAAAAGCAATAATAAGCAAACAAAAGAAAATGAAGGGATGGAAGTTAAAAGACCAAAAAAAAAAAAAAAAGCATAAAATAATGGTTTGAACATACAAATACAGAACCAATGAATATGAGGTAGTTCCTTAGAAAAGAATGAATAGTCAATAGTTCATTAATTAAAAGTTAACTAGCTAGTTATCTAATAGTTCAATAGTTAATAGTGAATAGTTGGTGCAGAAACTATTAACACAGAAAATAAAGAAAAAATAAACTCTTCATGGAGAATTTTGTAGAGGGTACTAGTGTTCAGTTGTAAAAGTTTTAAATATATAATAGATATTTTTCAAAAAGAATTTGAAATTATGATAAGAAAGCTTGAATGAATCCACAGGCAAGAATCTCCTCAACAAGTATGAGAAGCAGTATACATAATGGTTAACAATGTGGGCTCTAGCACCAGCCTGCCACAATTTGCATCTTAGCTTTGCCTGTAAAGCAACCCTACTCTCCAAACCTGTTTCCTTATCTCTAAATTGGTGACGATCACGTCTACTTCCCAAGGTTGGACTGTCTGCTGAGCAACACAAGCCAAATACCTTGCTGTGCTTACAGCAGAATGCCCCACAGTTGCTAGGGGCTTTACATTGTGCATACCCTCAAATTTCCAAAATATGGATATTGTACGTGCTGCATTGATATTTTCAAAGAATCAGCTGGGTGTGGTGCCACACGCCTGTAATCCCAGCACTTGGGAGGCTGAGGCAGGAGGATCAGTGCGAGTTCGAGACCAGCCTGGGCTGGAAAAGTGAACTCAAGGTCAGCCTGAACTGCATAGTGAGACCCTGTCTCAAAAAGGCAAAAAAAAAAAAAAAAAAAGAAGAATAGAAAAAGGTCCACCACTATTCACTTGGGTTTACAAAACCATGCTAAAGTAATAACCTGACAGTGTCAGTATAAAAAATATGAATTTTCTTTGTGAATGTATATGTAGATAGATAGATAGATAGATAGATAGATAGATAGATAGATAGAGAGATGGAAACAAATGCAATCCAGAATTGTACTGAAAGAATAAGACACCAGAGTCAAGGAGGCTATGTTACAGGGAGAAACAAGTTTTCTTTCTTTCTTTATCTTTTTCTTTTCTTTTCTTTTCTTTCTTTCTTTCTTTCTTTCTTTCTTTCTTTCTTTCTTTCTTTCTTTCTTTCTTTCTTTTTTCCTATGGTGCCAAGGACTGAACCTTGCTCAGGATCTTGCCAATCAGTGTGCTTTTCAGGTAGGAGCTTAAGCTGCTGAGCTATCTCCCTTGCCCAGACAAATGTTTTTATTATAAGAAAATATGTCATATACTTTACCATATTATTAAGTTATTGATAGTGTGTTAACCTAAGTACATTTTTAGTTATTACCCTAAGGAAATGAGACATGGTCAAAGACTTACTCTTGAGGTTGTTTGGTGTAACCCTATTAAACTTCTAATTAATTTAAAATTCTTATATATATTATGCTTAAATATAAAATGCTTAGATGATATGTAGAAATAAAGAATACAAAAAACAGTTGTGAAATCATAGCAGATGTTTTAAAAAATTTTGAAACAGGAAATATATAATCAAGATATGTTGTTTGCTAAGTATAAAAATGTTTAAAATAATGTATACAGTATGCTTGCAATGGGGAAATGGCATTTTTTATAGCCATATGTATATATATATATATATATATATATATATATATATATATATATATATATATATATATCTGTGAATGAGCATTTGGGTTGTTTCCTTGCCTTCACTAGGGTGAAAATGCTCCAATGAATGACCTCATCTATTTCCCACGTTGTAGTACAAGGATCAAATCACCACAGCTTAATCCATCTTAAGAACTGTAATCTAAGTGAGAAATGGCACATACACCAAATTATTCATTGCAATGTTGATTAAGTGTGTGTGAATGTTTATGTGTACATATGTTTATGAAAGCACACAATCATTTAAGGAGAAAAGGAAATAGAACAAAATGCAACAGTTATTTTAGGCAGTTTTAATTTTTATCTTTACATTCAATATAAGATACTTCTTCAAGCTGGGAAGATAGCTTAGTTGTCTAAGTGCCTGCTTGGCAATTGCAAGGTCCCAAGTTCAATAGCTGGTACCTCATGCCATGCTGGCTCAAAACCATGGGTGGTGGCACATGCCTATAATCACAGCAGTGGGGAGCCTGAGACAGGAAAATCACTATGAATCCAAACTGCATAGTGAGACCTTGTATCAATCAATCAATCAATCAATCAATCAATAAAAATTAAAATACGTTCCCTTAATGACAGTGTAGGATAAAATCAAATGCTAGGAAAAAATTGTCAGTGAGATTCAAATAGGAAAGCTTTTTACTTCTATACAAAATATCTAAATTTAAGACATGTTTGTGATATAAATATTTAGGACAGGGTCTGCCAGGTCTATAGGGTCTTGCTTCATAGATTGCACTAGTAGTGATTCTTCTGTTTTCTGTCTCCCAAGCGCTGGAATTACAGACATGTGCCACCACTGCCAGTCTCAATCGCCATCTCAGTGAGCCCCAGTGGCAGAGCCACCAAGGCCGGCCAGGGATTGAACCCTGGCCACTGCTCTCTGCCTAAGCAGACCCTTTGGTCTCCTGGGCTATCTGACCAGCCTATTGGTTTGTGATTTCATGTTTAAAAAGATTGCAATTAGAGTAAGTAGAGTTTTATATAATGTCTTACAACTAATAGGCCAACAATACATGTTTACTTCATTCTACGCATAAGTTACACCAAGACTGTTGCCAAGATTAGTTTAGAAAATGCACGTGAACATGTATGAAACTGGAGGACATTATGTTTAGTAACATGCATCAGACACAAAAGACAAATACTTCATGTTCTCTCCATATGTAGAAACTAAACAAGTTGATCTAAGTATATGTACCAGAGACTAGGAAAGCAGTACACATCTAAAAGTCCAGAATGACATGCATTCCAAGTGTAGTTTTATTGTTGCTTCAAAAGTCTTTGATTTCCATTCAGCTGTGTTATGCCTTTCCATTTTTATTTCTTCTGGGAACGATGAGGGTTGGTTGGGGTAGGGGAAGGCGCATAATAAGCACTGTTATGGCTTGTGTCTAGTCATCTCCCAAAAGTCTCATGTAGTTATGGGGCAGACTTCTAGAGGCTGTGATAAATTCATAATCCAATGCTGGAATTATGAGTGTGAGAGCTACACCTGCCCTGCAGCTGATAGCCTGGACGCAGTGTAAGAAAGAGAAAAGGCTTGCTCTCTCTGCTCTCTGCCACTGGAACCACCATTCCTCCCTTTTTGCTCTTGCTATTTTACTGTTTTCTACTACCATGAACATCCGCCCTCTTCCATATACCACTGTGCCTTGGAGCCAGACAAATATGGACTGAAACCTCCACAAACTGTGAAGTAAATGAACCTTTCCTTCCTTAATTTGGTATTTAATACCAGCAGTGAGAGAAAGGAAACTGAGGTAAGTACCAAAATGCTGAGATATAAGGAATAAATTCTGATATTCTACAATGCAGTAGGGGACTATAGTGGACAATAAACTACTACATGTTTTATGAGTAGTCAGAAGAGAGAAACTCAGTCTTCACACAGAATAATGATGAAGACATAGAAGTGTTAATTACCTAATTTGATCGGTATACACCAAATACATGCATTAAAATGTCCCATTGTACCCCACAAATATGTACCATCAAAATCATAAAAAATAATTTAAAAACATAATGCACATGACAAAATGGTGCACATATATGCATGACATGTAGTATAATTATTTATCAGAAATTGCTGCCTGAATCCCTAGTGTCTCCCAGATTCCAAAATGGAAGAACAGAAGTATTTGTCACTATTTTCCCTCTTGGCTATTCAACATCAACTCTCCCATTTCTTGATGTGGTCATGTTGCTTAATAACCAAGAAACCAAATAAAGAAAGAAAGAAAAGCAATGATTCTAATGTTCTCCTGACCTCTAGATAACAAGTAAGAAAAGAAGAAAAAGATCCTTTACTGTTTCTCCTTGAACTTTCTTTTCTTGCTTAAATTCTGGTCAAGAATAGATTTGATGCATTCTTTGGCAAACAGTTTATTCCTTGTCTACAGCTTAATCTGTCTTTTGGAGCATCAGTATTTTCATATGAGAATGAAATGAAATACTGTTCCATAAACCCACTTACCCATCATGCAGCATGATTAATTAGTTAGCGAGTGAAGTCTTCATGAAGAAGTATTAGTCATTCTAGTTATTTGGCAAATGTTATCTTGCAAACGATCTGTGTTTTAATGGCCAGAGACTAGAGCTAAGAGCAATCTCGATTTAAAAAGAAGACATACTGTGGACCTAGAAAGGAAGCGACTACAGGAAGAAGAGTTTGACATTTGCTGAATATGCAGGATGGAAAGAGAGAAGTAATCAAGTTGACTGAAGTCTAACTTTCCAACCCATAGAATGTTAGCAGTACGGATAGGCACATAGATGTTGGGGAATAACATGAAAAACTCACTTTGGGACTTATTGTTTTGGGATAGGGCAGAAATTTTAAGGCATGTCCGTGAACAGTTTATAACTTCACACTAGACATCAGGTTGACTTCAAGCTACATGTATAGATAGAAGAATTATCACATTGAGTAAGTAGGTAGAAGCCAAGAAATATAGCTGAAATCATCACAAAGACACCAGACCCTACTGGAGTCCCAATATTGGAGGAAAACAGATGTAATAGAGGAGCTGAGTGTCTACAGAGTATAGTGCTAAGAGTAGGAAAGACAGCCCAATATTAAGCTGTATAGAGATGGAGACAGATATACTAAATCTACAAAAATGACAGAGGTGTTATCTATCATTGAGTAAATTTGAGATAATTTGATCTCACATCTCTCCTTTCCCTCACTTTGGTTAAAATTTGACATAAATCGGACCCACATGTGTATACATTGTATTGTCTCCCTCATTAAAAAAAAAAAAAAAAAAAAAAACCAAAAGAGTAAATAAAATCCAAAGGCTACAATAGATATATTGAAAGACAAATAACCTGCCCAAAAGGAAGAACTGGGAAAGGAGAAAAGACAGAATGGGGAAAAAATATGTATATGTACACAAGATGACTAAGATAATTGTACTACTAATTTCTGTTAGTTCATTAAAAGGAACACTTAGTGCTTATATTGTTTGATGAACTTTGCATGGTGGTATCTGTTAATCTAAGCAACTACTTTGAAGATAACAATATGCAATATAATAATCATTGTTAATTTCCTTCAAGGATTGACATTTGAACTATGAAAAACAAGAATACAGTATTGAGCTGAATTAATAATATGACATTAGAATGTACTTTAGCAGCAAGTCAAATCCTCACTAAAATCTCTTAGGAGCCCTTGGGATACTCTGAACTCTGCTCTTTGGAAAGTAGGGGTATTAATTTTGTGGATCATTCAGTATAAATGGGTTTTTGCATTATTAACAAGAGAAGTGCTTTTGAGCTATTTCATTTTGTATACAATCCAGTATTTCTTATTCTGGGCCATGGATAGTTCATTGGCTACATTGTCACCCCTTGAAATGTGATGCACCCAGACACCTGTACATGAACCCCTTTGAACAAGGCATCCTCTTCCTGGGTAGCCATATCCTAATACTCTCCCTTCTGCTCCACAAAAGAATCTAATATTTCCTTCTCCCTGATCTCTGCCCCATGTAACATACTTGTCAAGTGCTTCCTAGTCCCTAATATTCTCCTTCACAACCCATCCCCACCCTAGAAAGCTTTCTATAGCTAGTCAGCCAGGCCCAGAGACCTGTGTGGGTCACCAAGGTGACAGAGGAAGCCCTGCTGAAACAGGAGACAGACAGAAACAGCAGAGGGAGTTTCTTTGAGTCCAACATATTGTCACACTATCTCCTGCCTTTCTTAGAAGGACTTCTTCGAATCAGAGCAGCATACAAGAGGTAAAAAGAGATGTTGTTATGGTAGAAAGTGGAGTGCCTGAACGCTTCTTTAAAAATCTCTGTTCTGTGACTTTCAGGTGATCGGCAGTATAATCATCCGATTTTAAGCAGTGCTGCCCAGACCCCTACACATGGTGAGAAATGACAGAATGCTCTACATTCCACTTCATCTTTCATTGCCCCATTCTGACCCCAGATGCCCATCAGCTTCATACACATGGCCACTGACTCCCTGAAACTCAAGAGGTGGAAGGAGTCATGTGCCAGCCCTCCTCCAGGGCCACCCATATTCACTCTTCCTTTTAGATCATTGTCCCCTCGGTGTTTCTGTCTCTGGATAACAGAGTGATTTTTGCCACAAAAAGGAAGAAGCTTGACCTCTCTTAGCCCATTATTGCTTGCAATGGGTATCATTCCTTGTAGGCATAAACTGTATATGTCTAGAGCAAGGAGAATACAAAGCTTCTTATGGTATTATTTACAAATGACATGAGACTTGGTTAAACTATCTGGATGCTCCTGAAACTAACTATGATTTCCTGAAACTCAAAACAGATTTGGATGGATCTTAGCCTCTTGGCAAGAGAAAGGGTGAAAAGTAGGGAGCAGAGGACTGTTAGCATAATGCCAAAGAATTATAGAACTATATTTCCCTTGCAGAGTTTCATGTGCTCCCAAGAGACCAAGACTTAACATTTGGAACCTCAGAGTAAAACTATGTTGGGTACCTTTGGCAAACGTAGTAAAATGTAAGACAGTTATATAGATTGTGAACTCTCAGCCACTCTTGCCTCTTCGCTATAATGGGGTAAAACCATTACTGACAAATTTAAAGTAAATCAACAACTCACCTGGTAGAGAGAAGCCCAACTCACACGGCAGATCATGTTGTACTTCAGCACAGAAGTTGGGGACATTTTAACTAGGACAAGAAGAGAGGAGCATTTTGATGTGCTCCTTCAGAGCTGTTCTGCTCTTGGAAATATGTAGTAAAAGCAGGCAGTAAAGGAGATGTTTCAAGCTACAGGACCTGAGAAACATTACAACTGGGAGAAATGGGAAAGATCAGTTTAAAGAAGTTGACAGCAGTGATAAAGTTGACAATGGGAACAGAAAGGATGACTGAGAGATGAAAGATTTTAAAGGAAGAATTGGCAAAGCTTTGCCCCTAACTGAATAAAGCTGATGAGAGCCAGTGATGAGCGCAGTGATGAGCCAAGGCTGATTAGCAGAATGGGAGTGGGGCCACTCACGGTGCCTAAGCGATCAGGAAGGCGGCCAGTGTGCGCCAAGGACAGAGCGCTGATGGGCATTTAGATCAGACATCCAACCAGATCTGATATGATTATAAGGTATGTGAGAAGAATCACTCAACAGGCAGTCAGGAATGCAGAGATGAAGCATGGGGAGAGGCTGGAATTGAAGATGTAAGTTAAGCTTGGTAGACTAGTCAGGAGCAGATGCAATCTGTGCAAGAATCCCGAATGAGAAAAGCAGAAGACAGCGACAGAGAAGCCAGGCAATGCCTGTATGATGGAGTCCCAAGAAGAGGAGCCAGAAAAGATAAGCGAGGAGAGCGCCCACTCGCTCAGGAACATTCTGGAAAGAACAACTGATGAGCTGGTCTTCCTCAGAAGGAGCCTACGCAAGTATGAACTCCTGAATAAAAATGGGAGAGCCATTTTTTTCCCGACTCTGCTTTCACTCTTCTAATTGGTGCAAGGAGATGAGGGTACATCAGCTTCAGTTCCTGCTCTAGAGCAAATCACAGTGTATTAAGAGCAGTCTTTTCTACTTTTCTTAGATGTTACCCTTTCCTGAGAGGAACTGGAAGAACCATGATTAAGAGAGGAAGAGGCCTGCATATTGTCAAGCAAGGAGCAACAATTGAATTCTTATTTGGGGCCTGTAATAGGAAAGAATCAGAAAAATTGGATGGCTAGTGGTGTAGATCAGTGATGGAGTAATTTCCTGGCACTCATGAGGCCTTGAAGATTTCACTCCCAAGGAGAAAGGAAGGAAGGAAGGAAGGAAGGAAAGAAAGAAAGAAAGAAAGAAAGAAAGAAAGAAAGAAAGAAAGAAAGAAAGAAAGAAAGAAAGAAAGAAAGCTTCACAGCTCAACAAGACTGACAAGAAGTCAAGTTAATAGAGACCAGTTAGACACTGAACTGAGCCAAACTTCCAAGAAGAGTAGTGTAAGCTGGAGCACCGGATATTACATGCATAAAGAGATGGAAGGGACAGAGGCAAGGCCTTGGAGTCAAAGGAGAATTTCAGAGAAAGAAAAATAAATACATTTAAATAAGAAAAAGAGTTTGAGCCAGGGTCAGTGGAAATGCTGGATGAAGAAGGCTCAATGGTATGTTAAGTATACATATTGGTCAGACAACTGTATCCAAAAATGCAGATCTTGGAGGAAGGCGAGTTAAGAAATGGAAGTATGATGTCAACAGGCAGAGGAAAGTCTGTTCGCCAACATGGCTAAAAGTAACAAAGACAGAGCTAAGACATTGGTGGCTGCTAACCAAGACAAAGGAACAATGCTCCAAGGTCCCTGCCCACTTTTTCTTCCTGGCATCTGGCGTGATCCCTGCCAGGGAAGATTTTCTGCACAGTATGTTCTGATCACCCCCTCACGTATGTACTGAGCTGGTGAGAACACCAGCATATTGGCTGAGATCCCCTGACCCAGTCCCCATGGTTGAGGGTGACAAGGCAGTCAGGAAGGAACTGAGGAGCCAGGAGTTCCCTGTGCCTGGGATGCCTTTGCATAAAGTCTGGGATGGCTTCCCTCTCTCCCACGGCTTACAGAATTGTTGTGTTCCATGTCCCTGCGTTATTTGTTTAGAGGTATAGGAGATCATAGTCCACATCAGTCCCCACATAAGAGGCTTCCACTTTTCAGCCTGCTCTGGTCTTGAAGTATCCCAACCACGGAGCACACAGGGGTGATGCAGCAAGTGGAGCCTGCCACCTGCCTCATCTGTGGGAATGATACCATAATTCTGCCCAGCACACACCTGTTGACTTCTTTTTGTGGCTCCTCTCTTGTTGTTATCACACAACAAGACTTGCTGTCCTGGGTCTTCATCCCTCTCTGCTTCTCATTTGGCCACCAACCCTCACACCAAGTCATACCTCCCCACTCTTGTGTTATTTCTAATCTGCCCCCTTTAGGCCCAGCTCATCCTGCATGGTGCCCCAGTAATCACTCACATTGTTATCCCTTCACTTTAGTTTCCCTTCCTTCTGCCATCTTTTTTTCCCAGGCATGGAAAGGAATAACATTGTATTCTCTCTTCTGATTTTGGAATCTCAAGGCTGCATCTCTGGGGAAGGGAAGGGGGACCTGGAGGATACAATAAGCACTTTGGTGTACATTCTTTCCTCTAGTGATTTAGAGTTGACTGAGTGGTCTTCTGAGAAAGGGATTAAAATAATATAGAGTAGCTATGGGTTTCACAAGGGATTGTCAGGTGTGGAGCATGAAGATTCCCAGGTAGGAAAGGAGAATGAATTATAGATAGAGTGTGGGTTGGCATGGCAGTAGAGTTAGGTATAGACTGAGTTCTTCTATGGTACATAAAACAAGGCAGTACAAACTCAGGTTTCGCTGAGCCTTAGAGATAGGTTTGCCTACCACTATTAGGGATGGATAACATTTTCCCACAGAACTAGATGACTTTATTGTGTTACTTAGTTGTAACAGGCTTACGATTTCATCAGATTACCCAGTGATATATTTCGAGTAATAATATGCATCCAAACCTCAGAGTTGAAGCTCCTACTCAAGGATTTGTGTGATAGGTGATCAGTGACAGCTAAGACAACACCTGTCCCCAGGCTGTTGACAACCGGACTGAAGCATGAGGGAAACTGTCTCAGTAGCATGTCCTGTGTCCTAGCACAGAAGGGCAGGAAACCAAAATGTGGACTCTAGTTACTAAAGATGAGTCAGAAAGTACAGAGAGAGGGTCTGGACATTCCTCTCTCCAAGCCTTCACTAATACAGCACACCCCTTCTGTTTTCTTGCAGAGAAGCCCCGAATGAACAACATCCTGACATCAGCCACCGAGCCCTATGACCTCTCCTTCTCCCGCTCTTTCCAGAACTTGGCACACCTGCCCCCATCCTATGAGTCTGCAGTGAAGACCAATCCGAGCAAATACTCATCTCTGAAGAGGCTAAGTAAGCCAAGTTTCTCCCAGGGTTGAGGTCTGTCCCTGATGTCTCCAGCGGTTCTTCCTTTGTCAGTTTCTCCCTCTTGACCTACTCCCAAGGGAACAAATGTTCAATTCCAACAACAAAGAGTGAATCCTTCCTGGAAAGAAGAGTATATGGAAATCCTTGCTTCTGGTGTTTGGAATCTGGTTCTATTCTTCCCTAAACAGAACAGAGATCAAATATCCTTAGGTCTACATTTGTACAGGAGGCAGCTCTTCAACTCTTGCACTAGTTCAACTGCAAAAGAAAGCCTTCCCCCACCCCACGCATTTGACCTCCTGGCTTATGCCCACCATGAGCTCTCATTGCTCTGTGTCCCATTTTATAATAGGGGTCATCAATGTCCAGAGCTTTTTTAGAGCTCTCTCTCTCTATCTCAGCCCACAACATCTTGAGAACTGGAGACTCTCATTCTCTTGTGCACAAGCTCTATTAGGAATCATTGCTCTTTCTCTTGGGTTTTAGGGAGTCTGTGGATTTTGATGGGTTTAAGACATTAAAATATCAAGAAAATTTATTAAGGAAAAACTTTTCTTGGAATTCTGACCTTTGGGTCTTCTTCCTGAATTTCCTCAAGAGTCTTTTTTGATGACCACTAACTATTAAAACCCAGCCTGCAAGGTAATGTATGATAGTAGAAGATCAATCCAAGCTCACCTCATCCATCCCCATTGTAGGACACTGGCCTTCCATGGGAGGACATGGGCATCTCTGGTGACCTAAGAAACCTGATTGCTGTCCTGAGAAGAGAAAACATAGCTCAGTAGCCAGAATATGCCCACCAGTAATCCTCTACCAGTGTAGAAGGAAGTGATGTTTTTGAGTTCAGTACAAATCCTGCAGACTGTTTGAAACAGTCCTCATTGCTGATATTTGGGGCAATACAAGCTGTGTGAATGTGTGAAGTTTGGAGGGCAGTATGAGCTGGAGAGTGGCTACTGAATGTAGAGGAGAACGGAGCACCTGAATGAGGTTCAGATGGTTCCAGCTCTTGTGCTGTGGGCACAGGCACAGGACATGTGGGCTGATTACATGGTTGCATGGAGGCTAGACATCCACGCATTAGCTTCCTGGGCACTGGTGGCCACTCCAGAGGTGTTATTATGTTCCTAATTTACCAGGCGTGCTTTCTCACAGATGCCTCTTAGCTAGATCTTGCTTTATTCCTGCAGGAGGATGGCTGTGTGACTCAGCTTCTACAAAGAGAGAATCCAGAGCTTGTTCAGAAATTTCAGGTGTTATTTGCTGTCCCATCAAGACAGGGTGCCATTAGATGTCAGGACCACAGTGTGGTGGTACACAGGGTGCAGGAGGAGGAGGAGCCCAGGGAGTTGGGATCGCCCTCATCTGCTGTGCACTCTCTGGGGATCTTGAAGAGATCCCTTCAACCCTCACTACTCAGTGCCATCCTTGGACCAGGAGCAGCCCTGGGACCGTGTTAGAGATGCAGTCCCTTCGACACACCAGAGGCCCTGCATCAGAATCTGCAATTCACAAGCTCCCAGGGACTGGTTTGTATATCCAGTGGAGTGGCACCACATTCATGCCCTGAGCCTTCATGCCCTAGTCTATAAACAGAAAGGGTGTGTGCTGTCCTTGAAGATGTATAGTTGGGTGACTCAGCCGTAGGCATGCGGAGTCTCCCCGAGCTCCGGCCTCACTCCGTTCCCTTCTCTGTCTTCTCCCTCTACAGCTGACAAGGAGGCTGACGAGTACTACATGAGGCGGAGGCACCTGCCCGACCTGGCGGCCCGCGGCACCCTCCCGCTCAACGTCATCCAGATGTCACAGCAAAAGCCGCTGCCCCGGGAAAGACCACGCCGGCCCATCCGGGCCATGTCGCAGGACAGGGTCCTGTCCCCAGATCGGGGCCTGCCGGATGAGTTCGGCATGCCCTATGACCGCATCCTGTCCGATGAGCAGCTGCTTTCCACGGAGCGCCTGCATTCCCAGGACCCGCTGCTGTCCCCAGAGCGGACGGCCTTCCCTGAGCAGTCTCTGTCGCGGGCCATCTCCCACACGGACGTGTTTGTGTCCACGCCCGTGCTGGACCGCTACCGCATGACCAAGATGCACTCCCATCCCAGTACGTCCAATAACTCCTACGCCACCCTGGGCAAGAGCCAGACAGCGGCCAAGCGCCACGCTTTTGCCTCGCGCAGACACAACACCGTGGAGCAGCTGCACTATATCCCGGGCCACCACACTTGCTACACAGCCAGCAAGACTGAAGTGACCGTGTGACCGTGACCGACAGAGCCCCGCTGGGCGCTCGGCAGGGTGGGGCGGGGCAAACAGAGCAGGCGTCAGGAGCCGAAGGTCCAGCCCTCTTCTTGTCACTTTCCCTTTCCGGGTCTCTTCCATTGGAGGAAGGGGTGGGCCACCTTGTCCCAAAAGCCATACCCCTGCTCCAGTGGCCTGGTCTAACACACTGAGACCCAGGACCTAGAGCATCTGCTTTTACTCTTCCAAAAAAACATCAATAGAGAGCAAGGAGAGGCCGGATCCCCAGTCCCACCCCTACCACCTTTCACCAAAGCCGTTTGGTCACACAGCCTCTTCCCCAGGGTAGTGGACCCTGACCAGGCTCTGTCAGCCAAAAGACCCTTAGTTAGATCCCGATCTAAAACTGTCTGCAGTGGAACTGGCCAGTGGGTACAGTCAGTAGGCTGACTGAATAGGCTTCTCCGTCTCACCCATTTACCTAGAACTACACAGAAATCTTCTAGTGCCTCAAAACTGCCTGCTTGCTCTCTGAGACAGAGAGCTGCTGTGTTATAAGCACAATACTGATTCTCTTCTGCCTGCTGGAACTCTCTGGTCCCCACCAAGTGAGTGGCCCTTCTTTTGCCAACCCTGGCCCTTCATCCTTCCCTGGGACAAGGAGGGTTCCCTTCCTGTAGCTGTCTCCCATTGTTGGAAAGCCTGCCCCAATCAAGCGGGCTGCCCTGGCCCCTCTGGGGAAGGGGGGGGAGGCTTTGTTCCCCTCCAGACTAGCTGTTTCACCCTCCAGTTCTTTTAGGCTTTAGCTATCAAGGTGCAGGGACTTTATGGGAGTCCTCCTGGCCACCTGTTAATCCCCGCCACTGCCTCCAGGCCTCTAGGTCTCAACTCTGACCACCACTCAGGCCTGCCTTCCTTACCCCTGCTCTGTTCCCAGGCAATGCCTACTCTGGTCAGAAAGAGCCAGGGTGGGGAGGGTCACTGTGATGCCCAGGATCTCAGGGGCTCACCATTCCCATCATTCAAGGCTCTGCTTGTCCCCCACCATGCACCTCAGGCAGGACAGAAGCAGAAACAGAGAGAGAGTGTAAGGCTCTGCTTGTCCCCAGAAAGGAGGACCTTCCTGAGGTTGGCTGTTCTGTACTCCCCTGCTTGTCATTCCCCATTTCTGCCCACTTTCTGGGCTCCTTCTCTACTCAGAATGCATCCCCTCCCTGCCTTCTCTTCCCAGTCTTGTATCTTCTCCTATGCCCTCTAGTTCCATTGCTCTTCCCTGGCTGTCCTTTCTCATACCATTGCATCAGAGGGACAAATATCCGTTGGCACATGAAAATAAACAATGGTACTGATTGGGGTACTAGTCCAAGAGCTAACTGAGCACCTCCCCAGCTCATCGGTCTTTCCCTGCAGGGGGCGCTGTAGCACCAGGCAGATCCTTGCCTGTCCTCTATTCTGCTAGGCGTCTGAGTGCTAACCAGTCACAGCCCCATCAAAAGGTGAAAAGTTGTGGTCACCACTAGGGAGCTAACAATGAACACATCAGTACCTGACATCACCCCCTGCCCCCATATCAGGGGAAAAGACTTAAGAGATTCCCCCATTCTCAGGGATGTGGCATCTCCCTCTTCTGGGGCTGGGAGGAATCAGCTCCAGATGGTTTGGAGAAGGTATAATACTAAAACTAGACTATCACCAGTCAGACTCCAGCAACAATGTCCCGAAGGAGGATTTTACATTCTCTTAGCTCCATATGAATAGTCTTTAAAAGGTAGGGTGAGGGGAACTCATCTATCTTGGGAATTTTTAATTTAACTAAGTCCAAAAGGTACAAAGAAATCACTAGGCTACTTCCTCTTACATATTTGAACAATTGTAAACCTCTCTCCTCTTCTCCCCAAAGCTCGCCTTCCAGGCTGAACAGGACTAGGTCTGATGAATCATACGGGATGGAGGTTGGGGGCTCTGACCACAGCCCTCAGCATCTGCACTGGGGAAGTGTCCCTGGGACCTTGAGGCTGGGAGGCAAGGACTGACTTCCTCTGCTTTCCTCCCCACAAACACATAAACCTTCTAACGGGCTGGTCCCCGTGGTTTATGAACAATCGTTCCAGTAGGTAAGGCTGAGAGATGTGGAAAAACGAAGACCGATCTACATAAAGCAGATGTGCACTCCCAGAAGCAAAAGTATGTCTCACATCTGGGTCCGTAAGCCCAGAGTCCTTAGACTCGTTAACCTTTGGCCAGGTCCCCTGAAGACCACTGTGGGCGGGGGGGGGGGGGGGGGGGGGGGGGGGGGGGGGGGGGGGGGGGGGGGGGGGAGGCCATGGGTAGATGAGAATCTCTTCTTCCTGTGTTTATGCTATATGTGCTAAGCTAGAGACTTGTCTCATCCTACCAAAACATCTGGTGTCTAAGTTCTCCAGCCCTCGGGGAACTGTTTCCCTGAGCTCCCTGCCCTTAACCTTCTTGAGAATGTGTGTTTCTGTCTGTCTCAGGGTTTGTGTGATAGGTTGATTTCAAAATAGTTTTTATTACAGGTCTTACCACTGTCAGATTTAAATTCTCTTTCATCAGTTGGATCAGATAAAATCACAAAATTTGGCTTATTCTCTGTCAAAGATTTCTGCTTTATCCTGAGGCCTAGAATGAAAAAGAGGAAAGGGGAAGGGGGGCAAGGGGGCAAAAGAGAAGGGAATAGAGACATAGGCTACAGACCTGCTCCAATCCAGTTCCTAAAACTGTGTTTCAAACAGGTTCATTAGTCACAACCATAGTCACAGCTTTGTATTACCCTGTTTCAGTTGTCTCCAGGCAACCATGGCCCCAAACTAGCAATATTGGTCCTGGCTTAAAGGAGAGAGCATATTTATATAGCTTTTATTACAGTTTATTGCTATGATTGTCCTATTTTATTGTTAACATTGATCACCTCTTCTTGTGCTCCATGTACAAACTCAACTTTACCACAGGTATATACGTACAAGAAAAAATATAATCTGTGTGGGATTCAGTGTTACCCATGGTTTCAGCATCCCACTAGGTGTCTTAGAGTATATCCATGCACAGTAGGGGGGATCCACAATAAGACAGGACCCCATTTGCTCAGTGGTTTCATCTAGCTCTACAGAATAAGCAAAGCAACACTGCCAGATAGGTTCACTGAAGAGAGCATTCTGGCTCTGGAACCCAGATAACACAGCTTTCAGACCACCCATGCTGGTGGTCTCTGCCACACACACAGAAGGTCGTTCTCCCTCAAACAGGGCATGTGTCCATAGCAAAGGAACCCTCAAGGCCAGGGTTTTCCTCTGCTCATTCTGTCCTCTCTTGCATCTTCATCGCTCTTTTAGGAATGGACTGGGTTCTGCCCAGGTTTCCTCAGGCTCGAATGCTTTTCTAGAGGCTCCGCGTTCCTTGTGCCCTCCCTCCCTTGCAGTCTTGCTTCAACAGTGGATTCCTGGGTCTAAGCACTCAGGAGTCACAATGGCTTTGCAAGAATTCCTTAACCTCCGGAGTGGACTTCCGCCCTCAGGGACACCCTAGGGTGATGGGTCTCTATCCCTTGGAAAGTTCCTCTCTCCTCCAGAATGAAGTTCCTCCCCCTCTCTTTTTACTTATCTTCCCTGTAGCCTCAGTCTCCAACACCAGTTCCTCCTTCTCTTCTTCTCATCTGTTTCCTTGCTTACTTTCCTTCATACCAAATTTGTTTGCCTTGGCCCTCTTATCATCTCTAGTTTTCAGAATTAGACCTCTGGAGGAAAACTGTAGAAGAACCAGGCATGTTTTGAGTCCTTGGTCTGCCTCTCTGGTTTATCTTTCACTTCCTCCCCCTGTACAGTGATACTCTGGGGCATGGAGCCAAGGGCTGTCCCACACTGGTCCTTGGGAGGAGGAGAGGCTGCTGGGCCAGTGGTGTCACAGCCAGGAGATCAGCTTGGGTTTCTATGCCTGAAAAACCCATAATGCTCCTGACTCAGCTTGCTGCTAGCCCAGATGCTCCTGCTCCCGTCAAATTGTCATCCCTCTGAGGACTCTCGGCCACTCACTGCCCCTTCCTTTAAGCATGCGTCACAATTACTCCTCCACTGGAGAAGATTTGAAGGCTTCAGGACTCTCCAAGCATGGAAGAATCTGTCCCAGCATCCCTGCCACCAAACTCAATTCATCTCCTCCAGAGACACCTTTTCCGGCACCAGCCTCCTACCCTGATTCCTTCCATAGGCAACTGTGGACTTGACATAAGATAACAGTTTGAAAGGGCTGCCCATCACATGGACCCAAAAGGCACCTGCTCCCAGAAGGGTTGGCTCATTATCTTCCCTATGCCACATGCATTTTTCTGTCATCCTCTCTGAATCTAGGAACCTTTGCTCATGAGTATTTCCAAGGAAGTCTGTTGTGCTTTGATGAAGTATTTTGGGGTGTTAAATGTTATTTTTTTATGAAATGCAGCATTTTAATTGTAGATTCAATAGGAAAGGCCAGCCTTCTGTGCTCTATATCTGATTTTGGAAGGTAGTATACTCAAGGAGAAAAAGGTACAGGGTTGAGGCTCTGGAGATGTGGTTTCCAGCCCTGGCTTGGTCTCCACCTATCTACGTGAACAAGAGTATTCACATTCATGCTCAGTACCTCAGTTTGCTCATTTGTAAAATGCGGGATTGCAGTTAGCTGAGATTCCGAGTTTCATGCCACTCTCACATCCTAGAGCTTTCATTCCCCATCCTCGCCTTTTTCTTTCTCCATGTCTCTCCCCACCTCACCTGAATTGTAACATCCCACCAACACCTGCCTCCTGCAGTGACATCCTCAGATGCTCCCAATAGCCAGCAGACTCCTCTCCAGAGCCTGGTTTTGGCTTGAGAGTCTTGGCCATTCATGGATGCTCTCGTATCTGAAGATTAAGGGCCTGATCATTCAGCAAGACACCAACCATGTGTCATGAAGCCTCTCCTACAGATACCTGTAAGCCACCTAGGTGTCTGTGTCACTAGAAGATTCTGAGTGTGGAAGTTTCATTTTTCATGTGGTCCTTGTAGCTGGAGGGAAGCAGTTCCAATTTTAGAAAGGGGATGGACTGGAAAATAGATTGGGATATCAGCCCATGATGTTTGGGCATGAAATTGGTATCTAAGGACGGTTGGAAGACACCTTTCAAACCTCAGAGATGCGTGCTTGGTAAAGGTTCCATGTGACAAAGAATGTTTCTGTATCCCACTCTGGAATGCTCTCCTGAACACCACGACTGGACACTGTGGTTCCATTCCAACTGAAGGTGAAGAGGCACCCAGCCTGGGCTGCTAGGAGGTGGGCTGTACCCCATCTTTGTATCTTTCTTTCCCCTCCTTGTGACACTGCTGCTTTCCAGTGAAGGCTTGGGGAGCAAGAATGGATATTCCAAGTCACTATTGTCAAACCCGTCTTGTAACTCGACAAACACATTAACCTTTCATCATTCAGAAAAAGGACACAGTGTGCTTCCTTAACGCCCTTCCTACAGGGGAAAAGAAGACCCTGCTCAATTTTTCTGCCCATCCTGCAGCGACCCCTGAGCGCCACTTCATGGGAGGACCCATTCATTTGCTTCGTAGTGGAAAAAAATTCCTCTAGTTCTATAATACAACTAGATATTTTGTAGTAAAGAATTCTTGAAATTCTCTAATAAAAAGCAATTCTTACTATAATATTTTTAGTTTGGGGACATAATTTCCTAAGGGGTATTAATGAACATTTTTATGCATTAGCCCAATTTATGGATTCTATGTTTATTATTATATATGGTAGTATTGATGACAACGACCTTTCTATCCATACCTTGGCGGTTTCCTCATTACTCATATGTAAGCTTCACAATGAGGAGTGCTCCTGTTACTGCTCCTGTACAAATCTCATGGTCCTCCTTACTTGTCAAAGCACATTCTATATGTACTGTAAACAGATATCACTTTAGTAAGATTTAGTCTTAAGGATTTTTCCACTTTTGTCAGTAACAGATATTTATGGATTAAAAATAAAGCTGTTTCAACATAACGCGTGTCTCTGAAAGTAGCTACAAACATATTTCTGCTGAGTCTAAGCGAATGGTAACTAAAAAATAAGAAAGGATGTAGATGGACTTTAAAGTTGAAAATCAAAGCAAATGTTGACTGCAAATAGGAGGGAGGAAACTTTAGTGGGGTGATGAGAACATCTTAAAACTAGACTGTGGGGGTGATTGTGAAAGTGTGCACTTCCAGTGGGTTGACTTCATAGTGTTTAAACTAAACTTTACTAGTATGTTCAAAAATGGGGGACAGAAAGAATGTAGAAAGTTAAGCCCAGAATAAACACCAGTGGCAGAGCTAACCCCATGGAGAGCAGAATCAGAAGTGCTTAAGGTTATAGCCATACTTCTCTACCACAACACCATTATGACCTTAGGACATTTGGTTCTAGTTTGATTTTAATTTCTGTAGTTACTATGATTGATCAGAGGAACGGTGATGAAATATTCAACCCACAGAGTCAACAGGCACCATGAAAAGTGCTTTAGATTTGGAGTTTTGTTTTTCAGGACATGACTGATGTTCTTTGGCTCATATTCACTTTTAGTACTAAGGTTACATCCTGTTCATCAGAACCTAGACGTAGGTCAAACAAACAAAGGGCTGCAAAACTGGATGGTCTATTAAAACCCCAGTTCAGCACTTCCTAAATCCCCCAGTTCAGCACCTCTACAATTTCTACAATTTAAGACTCCATCCTTAGAAATTCTCTCTTTCCAAACTTTCAACTCCTTTATAAATAAAATCCTTGTTGAATGCATTGTCTTATATATTTTTAAAAATATCTGTATTCTCTTTCACTCATTGCATTCACTCCCTAACTACAAATTTGTTTACTGCCCCAGTACCGTATGCTACAAGACCACTCCAAATCTGATGTATATTTCCTCATGACAATTATTGCTACTATAGTGCCTTTGCTTCTAAGTCACTCTATTTCTAATTCTGGAGGATTGTTTTTGAGTAGTATATAACCCTTACATATACATGCAATGATGAGATTAAAACATATTCCCCTAAAGAGATAATGTAGGGATTTAATTAAGCAGTAGACCACTTGTGTAATGTTGCACAAGTATCAGGGCTCAATCTTCAGCACTACAAAATAGTAGTAATAATGACAAGAGAAATTTGAACTTTCTGTAGATGTTCCTTATTACAGGTAAGAATCAATATATATGATTCTTCTAAATATTTTAAAGGACTCTTCTTAAATAATCAAAATGTCCTCTTTTCAGATCACTTATTCCAACAATTTGTTCAATTTTTTTCTCTTTGAGTCTCAAAGGTGAAATTCAATCTAGTCCTTGTCACAATTCCCTCTAATTCTAAATTAATGAGATCTGAATAAATGAAGTTTTAAAATATCGTTGTTAACAATTCAAGACACAAGAAAACTGGTCAATAAGATAAATAAATCTTGGACAGTTTCTTACCTAAAATGTCACTTTGTACACTAATGTTATTTGTTTGGCTGAGCTAAAGTCTGAGCTCAAAACCTAGAGAGAGATGCAGACAAGACTGTCTTTCCAGGACTAAGAACACCAAGGAAATGTTTCTTTGAGATGTAAATATCAGGACTTGGAAAGACTGAAAGGTTTGGAAGCAGAACTTGGAAAAACAATGCCCTTAAATTTTCAGAAAAAGGAACTGGCAAGTCATATCGTGAACGCATTGGCCAATGTCATTTGCAGGCCTTGGGTCTTAGTTTCCTCATCTGTAACACTTAGGAAATAGAGTGGGCTCTAAGGTCTTCCTGTGTCTTATCTTTTCTTTCTTTGCTACTAGGGACAAATTCCACATAGGAGGCAAGTACTATACCACTGAACCACTATCCCAGGCCTTGTGTCTGACAGCTTTAAACAATGATTAGTATTTGTATTCAAATTACATCTGGAATTCTAGAAATCAGGAAGAGATTATTAGCATCCTTCCTGCCATCTTCCTTCTTTGGTCAACTTTTCTATCCCAACAAATACAGTGCTTTTAAAGAATACTTGTCTAGAAGTCAGGAGACCTTATTCATTATATGACCATGAAAGTGTCACTTCTCTTCAAATCTCAATTTTCTCATTTAAAAAATAAAAAAGAAGGGAGCCAGGCAAGTCAGTCTCTAAAATGTTTCTCTGCTTTTTTAGTCTCTGTTTATGTGGCTTTGTTAAAACTTTTAGGGAACTTGTGGGCTTAGTTGGTATTGACCATAGCAGAAGAGTAAAATAGGAGGAGACAATTAGAATGGGGTGGGGAAAAAGCCTTCAGGACTTTCCCCTTATCAGATAGTGTCCATATCATTGTCAGCATATGTATCATTATGTCAACAAAAAGGTTAGAGAGCAAGCAAAACTGTTGAACAAGAGAAAGAATAAATTCTTCAAAAAGAATACCTCTTGCATTTTACTTAATTTGTTGGTAATTTCTAAAAATCAATAAGTCGGCTGTCAAAGAAATTTCAAAGATTAAACTTTCACAAGAATTTCTCCAACAATGTATTATTTTATGGCCTTATCCTTAGAAATAGAGCTCAAATGTGTTTCATGGCCAATCTACCTCCAAAAAAATGAAGTGAATTGCTTTTGGGTCTAAACCAGCATTAACCTCAACCCCAAGTCTAGGTCGCAGACATATGTAGCACATGCAATAAACTAGACTTATGTTCTCAGTCCTAATAAGGTGTATATTAGAGATTTTCTGTTGGCACATTTATAAAGTCTACTCCTGCTATTTGATTGCAGAAATCACAGAAAAGAATTCCTCTCCTTCATAAAGTATATTGTCCATGTTGATTTTCATTTTAGATGTAGAAAAAATTAAAAACCATCATCTAAACCACTGCTACTCAAAAGTGCAGTCCACAGACAATGGCTTCAATATCCTGTACAAGTATAGTGCAGTGTGGGTTGTATGTGTTCACCCTGCCTTTCTAAATCGTAATCTCAAATGGTGGGACCTCTGAATTTCCATTTGAAAAGATTATGGTGTGAAGTTCTGAACATTGAAGATGAAAAGCTTATAATTTTGAAACTTTTCAGACATAAGAAGAGAATAAAGACTGAATCTGAGGATGAAGCTGGCCTTGCTCTGTGTGCCCTGATAATTTCAGCCAGCCAGGTTTAGCAAAGAGATTAGAACAAAAATAAATTTATACAGGAATAAATATTCAGAGAATTAAGGCAACGGCATAAAGTACGGTTAATGGATTAAAAAAAGAACAACTATATGACTTTTAGCCTCACAGGGGGAAGTGGGAGTCTTTAAAATTTGCACAAAAGTAAATGTGTCAGAATTTTTTTTTTTTTTTTTTTTTTGTGGGACCAGGGTTCGAACTCACGACCTTGCACTTGCCCAGCAGGCACTTGTGCCTCGGAGCTATCTCCCCAGCCCCAAATGTGTCAGAATTTGAAGGGAAAGGAGAATAAGGATAAGGACGAGGAGTAAGTGCCAAGCAAGAGCTACTCCCACAGGCACAAGAGCATAGCAGGGGAGAAACCTGTTGCTCTGACACATGTTACAAAGGGAAGAAGTGATCATTGTGAGATTAAAAAGAAGCGGCCACACATGGAGGTTTTCCTGGATGGTCCCAATGTCCTAAGAAGTATATGATGAAGACTCATTAAGTCATCAGGTGTCTTAATTGCACAATTATGGATCTTCTAAGACCCTTTCTGCTTCTGAATTTTTCTTCCTTTGATACTAGGGATGAACCCTACATACAAGGCAAGTACTATACCACTGAACCACCACCCCAGGCTGTATTATGCTGTGGTCATAATTTTAAGCCTCCCTAAAAATCACAAGGGATTATTTTCTGCCTTGCTGTGTTGTGGAACAACTGAGCACCTGCTGTACATCCTCATAAGGCCAGGATTAGAAGAATCCACCACTGTTGACAATGTTACCCATAGCCACATGCAGCGAAAAAAAGGCAGAACGCTAGAAGTTCTGACTCAGGAAATCAGTATCAGCCCAGAGCAGCACACATCACGTCAACTCACACTTCCCAGGCTGGGTCTTGCTGAACATCCCTCTCTATCACAGAGAGGCCAGAAAGTGTGATTCTACCCTGTTCTAGAAGGATGGACAACAAGAATTAGCCAACTAGTGGCATCAGTGAACAGTGATGTTGTGTTTAGAGGTAAAGAGACAAAAAAGAATTTATCGACAGAAGTCTCCTTTTCTTAAGCAACAGAGAAACCAACAAAACTGTCACCATGTTCTCACTTCTTAAGTCAGGTAAAACTTTTTGCAATGGAGGCATGCAAAGCCAATAATATGTCCACATCCGTTTCAAATTAGTTAGTGGTTTTCTTATTCACTACTCATTCATGGCAAGTAATAAAAACATACTTAAATTATTACTTTTAATGTACTTAGTACACAGCCTGCAGAGTCTCACTACATAGGTTGGACTTATAGTGATCCTTCCTGTTGCAGCCTCCCAAGTGCTGGGATTATAGTCATGTGCCACCACACCCAGTCTCAATCTCAGCACGCCCTCAGGACAGGGCCAGCATGGCAGACTGGGAATAGAATCCCCAGCCCCTACATCTGTCTAAACAAGTGCTTTAATCCACTGAGCTATCTGGTTGGCCCTCATATTTAAGTTATGTGAGGCACATAATGAGAATATAATTAATGTCAATTATTACTATGGAATATAAAACACACCAGATATATAGCTTGAATAGTGTAACCAACTCACAAAAGCCTAGTGGAAAGTCACTCAAACCTTGACAAGTCTGTCTCTGCCTCCACTTATCTACCTCCCTGATTTCCTTCTGCACAGAATTTTCATTTCTTGATTGTGTAGCTCTTCTGATATTTAAGTCTGGTTGAAATAACTCCACCAGTAATTAAGTCTGCATAACCTTCTATGGTTGACCTTTATGGCTGGTTGACTCAAGGTCTCTGTACCTTGATTCCAAAGTTGTTAGAGGAATGCCTGGAAATATCCATGATTCCCTTTGTGTATCAGCAAGTTGTTTTAAAACAAGACATGCCAAAAGTATTGCGCAAAATAATGAAAAGTATTTGTTGTTGTCGCTCATGATTTGGTGAGCTATCTGGGCCAGCCAGATAGTTCGTACTCAGGGTCCCTTACACAGTTGCAGTCAGACAGTGGCTGAAGCTGCTGTAACCTCAGAGGCTTCCTCACTTGCGGGTCTGACTGGTTATTGATGCTGAATGTCAGCTGGACAACAAAGGGGTTATCAACTGGAATGCTCACACGTGATCTCTCCACCAAGATTTCTCATAGAGTACACAGCATAGCAGCTGGCTTCTAAGAGAATGTGTCTGGAAAGAAGAGAGATAGGCAGGAGGGAGGGAGCCATCATGAGAACAAGCCAGGCAAAAACTATATTGTCATGTGATGTAGTCTCAGAAGTCATACAGTAATGTACTCTCTGGTTCAAACATTTGTGAGGTTCTTCGCAAGTTCAAGGGGACAGAACTTGTTTGAAGGAAGTGTGGGCAGTTTCCTTTGTAAGAAAAACATCTTGATGAAAGTTACTACTATGGTTCTCCTTGGAAAATGAAGTCTTCCACATTTTGGGGCAAATGTCTATCTCTGCCCTCATAAGCTACAGTCAGGGAAAGTTAGATCACACACTGTAAAATGTTTATAATCATTCATTGTGAGGGGCATAGGCAATTTTAGAAAGTAAGTGTAGAGTGGACACATACATTGACTAGTCCCTCTATAAAGTCAGCAAATGTTACCATTTCCTATTTTTAAACTTGGGATGTTTTTGTTGTGTGATATGCCTGAAGTGTGGTGAGAATGAATACCTTGTGAAAAAGCATCTTTTGTAGTTCTCTTCCAGGACTCTGGAGATGACTCTGAACAGGGCAGGCTAGCAGTGGGTTCTGTGGAAACACACTAAAATACTCCCTATAACAGGGTAGTGATGCAAATTTCTGATGACTTCCTCATATTTCTTTTACTCTTATTCTCTTTCTCCACCAACACAAACAATAGTTAACTACTATTTACTCTACTCTTAGGGGAATAATAGGTAGAGACCAAAAGAAGATGTCTCAGTGAACCTCACATTCGAAATAGACTTTTAAGGGTACACAGTATAAATGCTCTCAGGCACATACTATGAAATTTACTTAGTGAAGTATGTAGGTCTTCCCTTTACCTTTGAAAGTTGACTTTTGAGTATCAATGGCTCAAGCTTGTAGAGCTTGACTTCTCACCATAAGCCACATAGTAGGTAGGATATCAGATGTGATAAGACCACATTCTGCTATTCAGGACAGACAAATACTTTCCTCCACTGGGGGGGAAAAAAAACCTTAGGAAGAACAAAAGATGAACCAAATACATCTGGATCTCATGAACAGCCCCACCCCTTATGCCCCACCAAGGATGAGCCAATAGGGATGGAAAAGGATGGTCACAGGGAAGTAGACAATGAGTCATCCTGGTGGGCTGGAAGATTGAAGGGCAAAACGGACACAGGCTTAGCTTCTACCCAGACTCTGGGGTGTAAGTTCCTGATGACTATTCCATACTGACATACGAAGACAGCATGGAAATGGCAGTCTCAGGATTACACAGAGAGAAGCCCCACTCAACGCTAGGCAATCACCCTTCATGTGATACCTAGAAGTTAGGGGCACTGGCTGGGCATCTGAAAGAGATTCACAGAGATCTGGTACCTCAGAGTACACAACCCAGCATAGCCATTGGAGGGAAGTGAATATATACACAAATCTGCACGCTCCAGTTAAAACCATAAAATCTAAAGGCAATGTGCCTGAATTTTGTGGCTCGTATCTACAGTGTTGGGTGAACCTTTTAATCCTAAGATCCCTTAAAACTTAACTAGTACCGGGGACCCTGACAAGAGTTTGTTTGTGTGGCACCCACCTACATACATTTGCTATATTTGAAATTAGAGTTGTGGGTATAGCTCAATGGTAGAGTACTTGCCTAACACACGTGACCCTGGGTTTCACCCCCAGTATCACAAAATGTAAGATATTTTTTAATACATAGAAGAAATTAGTTTGGCTCTCTATTACACAAAAAGATGACCGTAGTCAATGGCATTGTATCAGATACTTCAAAATAGCTAGAACACATGATTTGATTTTTTATTTTATCTTTTTGAGATAGAGTCTTGCTATGAATGTTTTAACTCCAAAGAAATGAGAAATATTTGAGATGACAGAGAACTTAAATATCTTTTGACCAATATACAATGTATATGCTATATATATTGAACCATCACACTATACACTATGAAGATGTATAACTATGCTGTCAATAAAAGACAAACACATAAACAAAATGTATTTGTAAATTCATTTCACAATAACAATACATTCATGATATGTTAACATAAAGAGCAGGTTTTAAGAGAAATAACCACATTTTTTTCAAAGAAAATTAGTGAGATGGTAGAATTTTATATTTTTTGTAGTTATTTAATCAACTTGAAAAAACATTATTAGAAAATACCAGATTCTGTCTACTTCTACAATCAACTTGCGGCAGCATCATCCCTTGTGTGGCCCCAGAGACAACCCAGTGCACACTTGAAGGAGAAAGTAAAGATGTGGGGAAGAGTTTGAGGGCTGTGGGAGCATTACGAAGCAATGGATTCATCATGCTATCTCATCTAGGCAGAAATTTATAACCATGATATAAAGCTGCAGAGGAAAATGAGGGGCGATGAAGAGAAAGAAGTGGAGGCTCAGAGAGAGGGAAAAGAAGCAGCCCCCCTTTTGGCCATAGCTGTTGAGCAGCCCAAGCAAGCCTGAGTTCGGGGCCAGAGAAAACTTTGGTTTTATGGTAATCTGGAAGTTAATATTGTATCGTAGGCTGGATGTAATAATTGTTAAGGTAGAGAAGTGACTGAATGGCTTCTCATTTTCTAAGAGAAACCTGAAGTGTGAGAGATGGGAACAAGAACTGAAGGTGCTTACTGCTGACACACTAGGTTCACTTACTTGACATAGTGGTTATTCATGTAAGCATAACTGGCATGGTCCTTAGGCAAAATGATCCAGATTAAGGAAAATGGAATGTCTCACTAAAGAATTAATGGAGATGCATAAAATGCAAGTGAGGAACCATATGGCATCCTTAACAGATGGCAAGAGACATACTTTGAAAAATCAAGAAAAGAACAGACAAATCTTTAAGAGAGAATAAGATAAGATGGAAAGGAGAAGTCATTCAGGAACATCTGATTCTTGGTCCTCCATCATTCTTACCACCAACCTGCATCGCCCATATCTCCTGACAAATAGATTCCAACCCTACCCTAGCCACCAGTATAACACATGGCAAATTAGACTAACAACAGTCTTTGTTTAACCTCTAAACTGAAACTCCTAAGGAGAAAACATTTTCCTTCTCAGTGACTGGTAATTAATCAGTAAGGTAAATCAGAGGCGAATCTTACCTTCATCCCACAGGAAAGCATGCAGGTGGCAGATGAGCAAGACATGGCAGCTAACATATATCCAATGCTTGCTATGCACAAGGCAATATTCCAGAGTACTTGGCACACAATAACTCAGTGAAACCTCACACCATCTCTTATGGGTAGGAATTACTATGTGCACCATTGCTAAAGAGTTTGGCCTCATCTTAAGGACAAAGAAAAGCCACTGAGGGGCCATTATGATTTAAAAGGAAGTATTTGCCAGAAAACAACTGTGCGGAGAAACTGAGCTCCAATGCATCAATGTCCAGAGGTGAGGTCTAAAAGAGTAATTGGCTCATGAGGGCACTGACCTCACCAATGAATTAAGTCAGATATCTGAATGGGTTACTAGGAGGTAGTGTCTAGTTGAAGGGAGTAGAGTATGTGCACACTATAGTTTATTCCTGATGCCTTTCTCTCTGGCTGTTTCTCTCTCTCCACTTCCTGGCTTGCCATGGGGTAAGCAGCATTCCTTACCGCTCTCTTGCACCTTCATGTTTCTGCCTCACCACAGGTCTAACATCAATGAAGGCAACTGAGCAAGAAATAACACCTCTGAAGCTGCAAGCCAAAGTTAATCTCTCCTCCTTTAAATCGTTATGCTCAGTAATTTCATCACAACAATGAAAAGCTGACTAAGCCATGAACTGTAGGAATTATAGGGTGAAAATCAATATTACACTTCAGAGGTATTAGTAAAGCTCAAAGCATGAATTTAATGGGGGGTTATGGTGGTATTGCACTGGGAGATCCACTGAATCAGTTTTTCCTTTCCTTAAAATTCTGCTTGCAAATAGCAACAAAGTAGTCATTTAAGCTCTGAGGGTTTTTTTATTATTATTATTATTTAAATATCAGAACAAATGACCTGTGTCATTCTTTTTATTTCTTTTTTTTTTAAAGAATTTTTTATTTTATTTTATTTTATTTCTTGTTTCAGAACCTTTGTTTGTTTATTCACTCATTTTAATGGCCGGCTCAGCCCATCCCGAGGGCAGGGCTGGCGCAGCATGTGGTGCCGGGGATCGAACCGCGGTCCCTGAAGCCGCCCAAGCTTTCCCAAGCAGGCGCTTTAGACCACTGAGCCATCCCGTTGGGCCCATTCTTTTTATTTCTTAAGTAGGCATATCTTCTACTTAGCAGTAGTTTTTATTCATCACAAATCCTCCTTTCCATGTATAGGACTGCAATCATTCTGATGCGCACTGTGTTTCGAGGTCTGGATAGCACATGTGCATAGTGATTCCAATGCATTACTTTCTATTTTGTAGACTTGAAGTTTTCTATAATGAGCGTACCTTACTCACGTTCAGAAAATCACCATACATGTAGTGTTAAAAATATCACAGGATCATTATATCATAATGTATATATAGAACATAATAACGTATACATTTATTATATAATAATGTATAATAATGTATATGTGTGTATATTTGCCCTTTATGTGCTTTTGTGTGTGCATTTCATCTAGTCACCATGACTAGATGAAAATTTACCCTAATTATTGATGGTGATAGTTAAGTCTAGGAAATTTTTTCATGTATCTTACTTCTACAATTTCCTGAATTTCTGTATCTATTACTTTCTCATGGAAGAAAAATAAAATTCATTCTTTTAAACTTTCAAATAAGTTAGGACAAAGGGACTAATTTGTTTTATTTATTTGTTTATTTTTGTTTTTTTTTTTAAGGAAGATTCTACAGGGTGTTCAGGGTCTCACTACTAGATCAGATTCATAGTGATACTCCTGCATATAGCCTCCCAAGAGCTGGGATTACAGGCATGCGCCACCATGCCCAGTCTCAATTGCTGTCTCAGCATGCCCTGGTGACGGGGCCATCATGGCAGACCCAGGGATGGAATCCCTGGTCCTTGGCCCTGCTTGCAGTTGCTTTAGTTCACTGAGCTATTTGACTAGCCCTTAAAGGGATTAATTTGAATAGCAAACATTTTAAGTCCTTGTCAGGTGTAGCATCTCCTACAGGAAGGCACAGTATTTTCACAGACTCCAGCTTAATCTGTGGTATACTGGAGTGTAGCTTAGAGGGACTCTGGGGGCCATCCCCTTAAAGGGAACAGTTTGCCACCATCGTAGGTGTACCTTTGCACCCTTTTTCTCTGCGCCCAGGATGGTGCTTTTGTCCTTCCCTAAGAAGCTCTTCCTTCTCCTGTACAGATCTACTTGTGACTTAGAAATAGGTGGGTGATGTGTTGCTACAAGAGCCCAAGGGAGAATGAGTGGCATCTGTCTCCTTTAGCAGGTACACAGCCTCTCTGGTCTGCGCAGTTCCTGTCACTTGCCACTGCATCCCTTATACATCTAAAATTACTGACACTGAGGGGCTCTATTCATAAACTAAGTCTAATCTCAGTCCAATATAATATTTGTTAGGTTCACTAGGAAGTTGTAAGGTCTGTGTTGCACTGGAGAGGAGGATCCTGATCTAAAGAGAACTTCACCTTTCAGCTTCTGCAATGCAGCTAGCTCCAATGGCTGATATTTTATATTTTAAAAGATAAACATAGGCTGATTTTAAAACAATGCCAATTAATGCATTTAAAAAAAGAACACTATGAGCCAGTGAGTTCTAGATAAACATGGTTTCTCTTTCACCCATGGCTTTGTTGGTTGATTAAAAATACATAACTTCAGGGCCAGCGAGATGGCTCAGGAGTCTAAAGCACCGGCTTAGGCAAGCTTAGGCAACCACAGGGACCGAGGATCTCTGTACCACACGCTGCACCAGCCCCACACCCAGGGCAGGCTGAGCAGGCCATAATAAAATCAATCAATCAATCAATCAATATACATGACTTCAGGCCAGTGAGATAGCTCAGCAGACTAAGAGCCTCCTTAGGCCAGGGCAGTGACCTGGGTTTGATCCCCAGCTCTACTTGCCACACCAGCCCTGCCCCTGCACATGCTGAGCCAGCCACTGAGATGGAATGTGGTGGCACAGTGGGGAGGCTGAAACAGAAGGATCACTACAAGTCTAAGCTGCATAGCGGGACCCTGTATCAAATACATTAAAACAAACAAACAAACAAACATGACTTTCAGTCTGAAGAATGTAGGGATTCCTTACTGTCCTAGATCCATAGCAGCATTTAACTATAGAAACTAAATATTCAATAAGGCACCTACAATTCTGAAAGATCTAACAATAAATGGATAATACCTTGACCTCAGAGAAATGATCTGGGCATCTCATGAATCCACAAGCATATAGACAAAAATTCTTAGAAAAGCCAGGCACAGTGGCATAAAACCATAATCCCAGCACTTGGGATGTCAAGGCAAGAGGATCACTGCAAGTTTGAGGCCACCCTGGGCTGCAAAATGAATTTAAAGATAGTTTTCTCTACAAAGAAAGATCCTGACTCCAAAGAAAAGCCTCTTAGATACACAAATCTCCCTGAGACATTAAAAACTGGGGATCAATTCCTCCTCTTGTTTGGCCAAGGGATTAGATTTTTATAGGAAAGAAACAGAGGCAAAACCTAATCTATATAAACCTCTGAAAAACTTGGCTTTACTGAGCTGGCTCTGGGACATCACCTCCGCAATACCCTGCTCACAGACCAGTAAAGCTTCTGAAGACCCTGAGCTGAGTCAGTATTTGCCTTCCCCGTGCCTCTCTGAAACGCCTGAGAAGTTCTGTCACTAAGAAAAAGTCAAGGTGGCAAACAATTAAAGCACAGCAACAAGATGAGTGGTGAAAATCCAAATCCCAGATCTCTTAGTCTCTCCCTGAAACTGACACCTCTCATTTCAGAATCTTAGAGAAAAATTTAGCCAACAGAAAGAGACCAAAAGAAAAAAATATTTGTTATAATCTTGGGCTGTGTTGAATTTTAGGGACTACTGCTAAAGCACACGGGACAGTTTTTTGTTTAAGAGTTGAAGGAAGAATAAAAGAGAGGGAGATGCTCTTCTCAGACCGAAGGCACAGTCCTCAAAGTCTGAATTCCCGGGGGTTAGCAGAGCCAGGCAACATTATTTTGAAGCATTGCCTGGGTCACTTAATGCTAGCTATGGCAGAGAAATATGTTGTATAAAAAAGAGGGGAAAGGAAAATATGATTTGGCTTTCTTTTAGCAAACAACTCCAGGGTAGTCTCATTTATGCAATGCTGGGGATAAGCATGCTCAAGTGTGTGTCTTGAGGCAGGAGGTGTAGAGGGAGGGTGAGAGAGGGCGGTGCAGACAGTCCAGGGATTATTACGCGGGCTGGCTCCTCTTTTCACTTTACAAAACAGTGTGAATATCAACTAAGCACATGAAATGCAAAATCAACCCACAGGGAGACACCATCACACGCTCTGAAAATGGTGGACATTAAAGACTGCCCACAGCAGCGGTGGGCAAGGATGTGGAGGAACTAGAGCCCTCGTTCGTGCTGACTCAGATGCAAAGTGGTTCAACCATCTGGGACTCTGGTGGGCAGATTTTCTGTCAAAGATCAGCCATCTACTATATAATTCGTTATATTCCTTAGTATTTCCCAAAGAGAGATGAAAGGGCATTTCTACAAAACTTGTCCCCAGAAATTTAGAAAAACCAAAAGCTAAAGCAGCCCAAATGCTCATCAAGAGATGAATGAAAAGCAAAAATGTAGCAAGTCCATACAAGGGCATACTATTCAGCAATAAAAAGAAGTAGACTTTGATACACAGAAAGCACTGGCTGGTTCTGACTTATGCCTTTGTTTTTGGCAGCACTAGAGACTGAACCCAGGGCCCTCACAGTAAATTGATCCTGTATTTGCTCTTTAAAAATTTTTAAGATAGGATCTCTCAAAATCCCTAAATTGCCCAGACAAGGCTCAAAGCTACAGCTCTCCAGCCTCATTCCCCCAGAGTGCTTGGATTACAGACCTGTCCCACCATACCAGGCTGGTTGATCTCAGTTATAGCAAGTCACAGAGTATGCGAACAGTCTAGAGAAGTAAAACAGATCAGTGCTTCTGGCAGGGTGGAGTCAGGGAAGCGAAAGTGAGATATTAGCACCAAGATGCATCGGTGCGCATGCTCACTGTCTCCAGTATGTCTATAGCTTCGTCAGCTTCCACACATGTCAAAATCAATCACATCATATACTGCATACACAGTTACTTTTTTGTGTTAATTATAACTAAACAAAGCTGTTAAAAATATATTTTCTTCTAATTCCTCTTTGGTGAGATTGAGGGCCATAAACAACATGTCTAATGACAAAAAATCATATATATTACTCATATATATATATATATACATATATATATATGTATAATACACACATACTAATATATATATATGTGTGTGTATATAATACATATATATAATACAAAAATACATATATATCAGGTATCTTGGTTACTTTCTCATTCCTGAGATAAAGTACCTGACTCCAAGGACGGGTTTATTTAGCTCACAGTTTCCAGAGGTTTCAGCACAGAGTTGGCTGGCTCCAAGGAGAAGTGGCAGGGCACAGGAGCATCACGTAGGAGAAATGGCTCATGGCAGTCAGAAGTCAGGTTGGAAAGCAGCACATAACCAGCAGCAACACTAGCCCTCTTTCTGTCCCTTGTAATTTATCCAGGCTCCTACCCTTATGGTGAGTAGCACTCATAGCCAGGGTGGGGCATCCTTAACCCTACCCAGAACTGTGCCAAGCCAATCCATGGACTAATTTAATAATCACACACTAATTTCATAATTCCAGCACCACATGCTTAATCCTGGCATCACAGACTTTAGATTCAGCGACCTCTGGGAAGCCCTATCTGTTACCATACATGCTTTAGAGGACAAGTAGGTAGAAGCCATAACAACTGGCACCTCTCCCACCACATCTGCAAGCCCAGCTCATACATCTGAACTGTCCACCTCCTTTGCTTTCCATCTCTCTCTCTCTCTCTCTCTCTCTCTCTCTCTCTCTCTCTCTGAGGTGTCTTAGTCATGTGCTCTGTTTATATTTTGGTGGCTAATGGTGTGATCTCACCCTGAGGACTATAAATTCTTTATCTTGGGTGCAGCATTTTCTTCATAATCTGCTTTCTCTAAATGCAGACATTCTAGTAAAGTTCATAAATGTTTAGACTTGGAGATCAACTCACTTGCAGTATCATGTGCCAGCTGAATTACACCAAGCAATAACATCCTTGGGGCCCTTCTTCCTCTGTACACAGAGGATACTAATAATGCCCCTCTTACAGGGTCATTGAAGGTGTAATGGTATTTGTAGCACTGAGAACCATGCCAAGGGTATGTAAGCACTCAATCAGTTCTATCTACAGAGAAATTCTATGTACATGGCATACCTATTCATTTGTCAAAACATAGGACATGGAATTAGTCTTATTCTTTTCCACTTATTTTACTGAAAAAAGCCTAAACATTATGTTAAGAGTTGACTACACAGACAGGGCCAGGCCCTCAAGGATGACATGGAAGACAAGGAAACTTTCCAACTAGAGACAGACACTCCTCCACCATGAGCCAGATGTCAAGGTAAGAATAAATAGAAGCAACCACATACTTCTTTAAGGGTGGGCATCAGGGACTGATATGCTAAAGAAGTATTAATCACCTTAAAAGATCCTAGAAATTGTCACGAGCCCAAGCTCAATAGGTGGTGTTCTTGCCCGCTTGCTACATGACTTGCCTTCCCATTGGATCCCGATGTTAATCAATTTTACCTGAGCAATGGTGCTTGTAATCTCATTGGTTGGCCATAGTCTTTGTCCCACCTCATACCCACCTAAGCTAGTTCCCATGTCTTCTCTATAAAAGTCCCTGGAAGAGACACCTCCTGTCCCACACAGGACCCCCCTCCTGTTCCTCTCTCGGACAGGAGCTTTCTTTCCCTCAATAGATGTTCTGCTCATTAAAAACAAAAAAGAGTTGACTACAAAAATATTGATTGTTCTTTAAACCATATTGAGCCCATCACTTTCCTAAGAAGGGTAATTCCATCTGGAGAAATAAAAGTCCCACAGGCCATTACTACCCACATACAACCAATCTGGTTTTAGGGTGCCTCATCTATACCCAAGTGTCCTCACCTCTCAGAGCATGGGCCCGTTAGCTTCCCCACTGACAACTCTGTAAGCCCTATGACTCAACTCAGTGAATATTGCCTGAAGTTTCCTCTCTTGACATTCCCAAGCTCCTTTCTAAATCACTACATATTTTCATCTTGACTTGCTTTGTCACTCATGTTACAGAGAGGAATCAAGGAGACACATTTCCTCATATTATCTCCCAGAATTAGAACTGTCTAGAATAAACAAAATTACTGTAGTAGACCCTCTGCCATCTGAAGGCCTGGGAAATTGACAGTGTAGTCTGAAGGCCTGAGAGCTATAGCACCTGTGGTGGAGAGTGTGGCCTGGGTTTGAAAGCATGAGTGACAGGCCTGGAGAGGTAAGACAATCAACATTCTAGCTCTTACAGTTAGGCAGAGGCAATTCAGGCTTGTCCACCTCTGTGTTTAGGTCCTCAAGCAGCTCAGTGATGCCCATCGACACTAGGGAGACATATCACATTTATAGGATAAGCCTCTCAATTCCATCATTCATCTCTTTTTAAAAATATGCTCGTGGACACACTTAGAAGTACTGGCTTACTAGCTGTGTGTATAAGTGTACTATAATCCAGGCAACTTGACATACAAAAAATTAAACATTGCTGTTGGTAACTGATGCTTTCCCTGTCTTTTTAACTTCAACTGAGGATGAACCACAGAAAGCCCACTAGGTACCTCTTTACCCGGATACCCCCACTTCTTGTGAGGCCAACTCTGATGCTCAAAGCAAACACTTCCAATCATGGAACATCTGAAGCCATTCCTTTAGCGCAAGTACTTCCCACTCTGTTGCTTGTGGTTGGACATCTGCCAAGAACTAACAACAATGGCTTCACCCTTGGCACAGCAAGTCCTGACTAAACACCTGGGTGCTCATGCAGGTGTTTGGGATTTGAGGTTGTTCCATTCTGCATTATTTCATTTGATGAAACCTATTGCGAGCTCAATGGTTTGAAGGATTTTCTTTATTGAAGGCAGAGGCCATTGAAGAGGACGTCCGTGAGAAATTTTCCCATGAATCCTGGTTCACAGACTTCACCACACATCAGACTTACCCGAAAGCCTTTCAGAAGCACACTAGCCTAACTTACTCTCAGCTTCTGCTTCAGGAAAGATGATTTAGGGCCAGAAAATTCCACATGCTGATACTCTGCTTTCCTGCCCAGGATCACATTTTGAAAACCAATGGGACACCCAGTGAGCAAAATAAACATAACCATAGTGCCACAGGGTTAGGCCTGGGATCCTCTTCCTACTTCAGAGCTGCTGCAAGTCACTTCAGCCTAGACTCTGGATCAGAAGGAGACCTTAAAGGAGCAACAGGACATGGTATTTACTTAGTCTTCTCTTAGGGCCTCTGTCATCTTTCTAAATTTGTAAGACTATGCAAAGAAAAAAGGAGACACAAAGAGACAGAGGAAGACATGCTAAGCCAGAGAGAGAGAGAGAGAGAGAGAGAGAGAGAGAGAGAGAGAGAGAGAGTTCTAATGATCTGGCTTTTCTGCCATGTAAGGACAGCTCAGGCCAAGGAATCAAAAGTCTGTTATGAATTCACAATGGTACCTGGAGCTCTCACTGGGACCTATCCTAACAATGGCTCCCCTTCTTTCTTTCCTTTGAGTTTTTTCTGCTGTATTTAAAGTAGAAGAGTGAATATACATAGATATTCATAATTATGTAATCCATTGACTATTATATTAATTATATACATTATATATTATTTTTAAAAGAAAGGACATCACTACTCCCATACCTTGGTACTGTAGAAGGAAGGGCTTCCTGATAGAGCATAGTTCCCACCCTGGCAACTATTCTATACCCAGGAATCACCTAGAAATCTTTAACACATACTAAAGCTTGGCCCTCAGCCCTAGATGCTATTTTAGTTGCATTTGAAGAGGATCTAGTGATCATTTTCTTTTATTCCCTTGTAGATTGAACCTAGGGCCTCTTTTATGCTGAATGTATGCTCTACCATTGAGCCACACCCTCAGCTCCTATTGATACAGGATACCTCACTGGTATTAAGGAGAAGCTACAGTTGACCATCACTGGAGCAGAGAGTAGCACATTCAAAGTGCGTTCATCCCAAACCCCTTGGCTAGCTCCTCTCAGTGGACAACAGAACACTGTGTCTTGGAAATGCCCACCAATATTGGCCGCCCACCTATCTGGAAGCCTAGATGTGAATCTAATTTTTCAAACACTTAATAATGCATATATTAATTTGTGAACTCTTGAATGAATTAATATTACACAAACTTATAGACCCAATGCCACCACAAGGCCTGGCTCCCTAAGATTCCAGTAAGTATAATTTCTTCCAAAACTGAAGGCCTTATTTAAGAACTAAAGTTTATCCCAAGCTCAAAGAATTCTCACAACTTAGGATAGAAGATCCTTGTCTTGTACCAGATTTGAGAGTAGAAGACTTCAGTTTTTCCCCATTTAGAATTATGCTAGCTGTTGGATTGTTGTAGATGGCTTTTATCAGGTTGAGGTAGAGGCCCTCTATTCCAATTTTCTGTAGGACTTTGAACATGAATGAGTCTTGCACTTTGTCAAAGGCCTTTTCGGCATCAATTGAGACGATCATGTGATTTTTGGTCTTGGTTCTGTTGATATA
>PVJA010014353.1:0-47555 GCA_004027025.1 Myocastor coypus
AAAAAAAAAAAAAAAAAAAAAAAAAAAAAAGTGTTAATTAGTGCTTTTCTAGAAGTCACTTTAAGGCTCTTAAAAATGAGGCTTATGCACTTATAATATTCAAAGATTTTCTTTTCCCCTGGTCCAAAATATGGCACAAAAGAAAGATCTCATTACCAAGTTGCCTTTTTTCCTTGTAGCTTTCCGACGAATTTTAAAGGATTTTTTCCTAAAATGTTCAGCTTGTTCATATCTTAAAAAAAAAAAAAAAAAGTACATTAAGTCAAACAAAAGAAATAAAATATCCCTCAGCAAAATAAAAGTACTTGCCGGGCGTGGTGGCTCACGCCTGTAATCCCAGAACTCGGGAGGCTGAGGCAGGAGGATCAGTGCGAGTTCAAGACCAGCCTGGGCTACAAAAGTGAGCTCAAGGCCAGCCTCAACTGCATAGCGAGACCCTGTCTCAAAAATAAAAAAATAAAAAAATAAAAAAAATAAAAGTACTCTTTACATAACGTAAGGCCTCTCTTGGTTATTAATTACAACAAAATTCTTATGCTAATTTAAGATGCATGTTTTGTAGTTCAAAACTTCAAACCTTTACAACATGGTCTACAAAACAAAATAAATCACATCTTAAGATAGTTGACATTTACTTAGCTTTAGGTGATTTAACTCATTCTGAATGTTTAATGGGAAACAACTAAATGACAACTCAAAATTCTGATTCACTGTAAAACTTTCTCTTTTTTTGTACTTTAGGGAAGGTTCTGTAGGGGGTTCAGGGTCTTACTACTAAATTGGACTTGTAGTGCTCTGCCTGTATTCAGCCTCCCGAGAGCTGGGATTAGTAGCGTGTGCCACCATGCCCAGTCTCAGCTGCTGTCTCAGCATGCCCCAGAGTCAGGGTCAGCACTGCAGGCTCAGGGATCAAACCCCTAGCCCTTGCACCTAAGGATCTAGGGCAATCCTTAGGGCCATTCAATACTTCTGTCCCAGTTTCTCAATTTCTGCCACTGCATAATCAGTTATACAAGAGATGCACTTGGCACACAGACAGTCCATCGATTGTACCAAGTCCAATTTGGCTTTGACAGAAAAGTTGATAAAGTTGGTATCAGGCAGGATATAAGGTGGGCCCAGCTGTGTATTATACTGGAGGAATAAGCAGGAAGGCAGTTGGGGTCTTCTCTTTCCTTTAGAGCACTGGGATCTTTCTTTTCAGGTTTTTCTTTGTTCTTTTTTTTTTTTTTTTTTTTTTCAGAAAAAGGGATCGAACTCAGGACCTTGTACTTGCTGGGTAGGCACTTGTGTCCCTGAGCTATCTCCCTGGCCCCAGTCTTTTTATGTTTTAATCTGTCCTTTTCTTTGACTCTCTCATCTCTGAAACCAAGCATTCACTTCCTGGTCTCATACTTTCTTGCTTTTTTTGTTTCCCCATGTTCACACCACTATGCTGTTTCTTCCAAAATCACCTATAGGACTTTTTTCTACAGAGACATAATTTTTAGTTAAATATCAGTGTGAAATTTGCACATGATTTGTGTGAAACATTTGCAGAAGTTAAAAAGAAAAATTTCCGTTGTGCTTTACTAATGACAGAGAAAGAAACATGTTCTCTAGAGGAAGTAATGTCACTTAGGAAGTGGCTAATAAATATGAAAACCTTTCAAAAAAACTTCTGCTTTTGTAATGCTTGGGATTGAACCCAAGGCCTTACACACAACAGGCAAGGGCAACTGCTGGGCTACATCTCTGTCTTGAGGCATCTTTTATAGCAGGGACTGGCAAACTTTTTGCAAAGGACTCAACATTTTAGGCTTCCTGAGCAAAGTGTTTCTGTCTCAGCCAAGAACTCTGCCACTGAACCACAGAGGCAACTGCAGATATATAAGTGAAAAAATATGGCTGTGTTCCAACAAAACCTTATTTGCAAAAGTAGACTTGGTGTGTAGGCAACGCCCTGCTGCCCTCTGTTAGAGCTGCACTCAGTATTTCAAAGCAAGCCAGAGAAAGAGCCGACTCAGACCCAAGACAGTGTGACTTGAAGTCCTTGCTCTACCCTTCATGTGTTTTCAGTTAGAGATGAACTTTGTACTTCTAATTTTCAGTCTGGCCCACGAAAACACAGACGAAGAAACACTTGAATATGATGCTTAGAGTACACAATGCCAAGCCACGCCTACCCACAGAAGCACATAAAAAAATAAAATAGAAAAAACCTTTAATTCCCCTCCACATAATCAGAATTTCACCCATCTCTTATCTTACTTATTTTGTTTCTGGTACAAAGTGGCAAGTGCCTCAAGTTCACGAGCAGTGTGCGGATGGTCTGCACCGTAAGCGTTTTCTGAGATTTCCAAGGCCTGCTTATACAGCTGTTCTGCATTGCCAAACTTCTTCCATTGCACATACACACTGGCCAGTTGGTGAAGGGACTGGGCTACTCTTGGGTGATCCGGATCTAAAGCTGTTTCTCGAATTTCCAGAGATCTCTGCAAAGGCACCACAGCCTAGGGACAAAGGTGAGAGGTCGATGACTGAGCAGAGTGCCATTAAGAGCTGTCAGCTGATTACTTATTAAAGGTCTGAGCACCACCAGCTGAAGCTGTGTTACCTCCTTAGAAGGAGAGCAGAAAACGATCAAAACCCTAACTTCCTGTTAGGTTACCTGACTGAGAAGGCCTAGGTCCTTGAGAAATCGCCCCAGTGTTTCATACAGATCCGCTAAGCAAATCATGTTCTCCTCGCCTTCACAGTTTTTCTCATACTGCTTCAATGAGTCAAAGTATTCTGCTGCCATTGCACTTTTGTCTTTGCCAACAAACTGCCAGTAACTCAGCAACTCAGCAAAGTGTCCTCTGTTTCAACAAACAACGGCAATTTTATAAAAAAAACAAACTTTAGAACCCGCTATACAGAATGCCAGAATTCATATCAATAAATCATATGATTTATTAGTAGGCAAGAAGCATACTGGTGTGAGGCCAGACAGGTACTGTGCTCTGACCCCCGCTCCAGAGCTGTATGAGCACAGGGGTCTGTCTGGCCCCTCTGTTTCACTGCCTTATCCGCATAAAGAGGCATGCATGCTACACTACCTGCCCTGACCTGCGCTGGAGGAGACTCCAGCACAGTGTGGCGGCTGTCATGAGCATCACAATTACCCACCACCGAGAACTCATCTGACTGCCTTTTAGACATTTTATGATCTGCAGTCAATTGCTGAGTTCTACTCCAAACATTATGTTAAGTGATGGAAGCCAGAACAGAATAAGCAAATGAAACACAGGGAAACAGTCACACAGAGTTACATTTTGTCAAGGGACTGAGTGGTAAAAGTAAGTTTATGGATTGGCTGATGATACTGGAGTAGGACAGGAGAGCTGGTAAACTAACAAAGCTGATCTCAAAAGAAACTTGAAAAATTGGAATAGAAATCAGAAATAACTTAAGAGGTACAACAAAGAAACTTGAGAATGCTCATTCAGGAACAAAACAAATGGTAGAGCTATTTTATTGAGAAAAGTCAACTTTTTAATTTTTTTTTAATTCCTTTGGGTTTTTTGAGACAGGGTCATGCTGTGTAGTCCAGGCTAGCCTTGAGGTCATGCTGTAGTCGAGGCTGGCCTTAAGCTCTAAGCAATCCTCCTGCTTCAGCCTCCCAACATGCTGAATTACAGCTGTGTACCACCATACCAAGCCTAAGAAACATCTGCATTTTTTAGATGAGGATCCAAACCCCCTCCTAAGGCTTAGTATGTCAGAAACTGGCTCACTGAAAGGTAGCTGTGCCATTGGCAAACTCCAATGTACTGGGAGAGAAACAGAATACATTTATGCATCAGGGTGATTCTTTAAATTCAACACAAATCAGATCCATTAGGAGTCCAGAGTCTGGCCATAAGGCTATGCATCTGAGACACTGAAAGGCCCTCAGAACAGACTTTGGGAAGCACCTCTCCTGGAGGCTCATATATTATTATTATTATTACTTTTGTGGTACCAGGGATTAAACTCGGGATCTTGTGCTTGCCAGACAAGCATTTATTCCACTTAGCTATCTCCCTGGCCTGGAGGTTCAGATTTTGACCTGCTTAAATGCAAGGATTAGTTAGAAAGCTGTGCTTTCATCATTCTGCCTCTGGTTTTACAAAGCAGCTATTTTTTTCCTGGGCAAAGATCTCAACCATAAACCATGAACTGTCTGAGAAGTTGTATTTCAGGTATCACTCAAACCAGACTAATTTTAAAAATAAAAATGTCATATTTCCTTTGTTAAATGGAATAATCATTTAAGTTTGTCCTTCTGGAAAGAGAGTACTAGAATAAATTTCTGACCTTTTGTAAAGGTTTTGAGACACGAAGAGATTGAGAAGGCAACTGTGCAGCTTCTGTTTACCTCCCTGCTGCTGGAAAAGCCAGGGCAGCTCATCTGCAGTTCTCCAGGTGACTCTGTCGTGACCACTGGCAGGAGGAGACAAGGCTCAGTGACACCTTCCTAAGGGTGCCTTGAAGGTTCAGTGAGGAAGAAACATACATTTCACATACACCCCTCAGTGTAATAAATATCTCAGGTAAAAGCAGAGATCTGACGAACCTATTACAATAAGTAACCCTAGCCAAACTCTTCCCTGCACCTAAAGTTATAAGGAGGTGAAATGTCACTGAAAGACTGTAAGAGAAACTGAAATCTCAGGACTTAAGAACCTCATAATCTCGGGGTATTCTAAAATTAAATTATTTAGAAAACACAAACACATACACAGATATACATACACACATACTTTAAACTATTTAAGTAGAATAAAGTAAAGATAATAAAATGATCCTGCAGTGATTTCACTCAAATTTAAACCATTAGCACAGAATTAGGAGACTTCCTTCCTTAGGAAATCATCCTTTGTTATTTTGACATTAATGGAATAGGGAAAAGATTTACTTTTTTGGGAATAATTAAATTTTTATAACTTTGTAAGCTAAGAAGGAGAAATAAGGACACAAAGGAAGAGCAACCCAGAAAACACAGACATAGATGATACCTCAGCTGCAAGGTGAAATAGCTGATTAGCTTTTGC
Organism: Myocastor coypus; assembly: GCA_004027025.1. Taxonomy (NCBI): domain Eukaryota; kingdom Metazoa; phylum Chordata; class Mammalia; order Rodentia; family Myocastoridae; genus Myocastor; species Myocastor coypus. The sequence continues at coordinate 5,058 of PVJA010014353.1, forward strand.
CTATATGAAGAAATAACAGTGGGGTCCTCCAGGTACTCAAGTCTCACTGTTTCCCAGGCCTAAGGTAAAAAACAACAACAACAAATTGTAGATTATAAAACTAAAAGAATTCTAAATTTCTTTCTACAAATTTAATGTTACATATTAGGACTTATTTTTTTCTTTTTAGTTTTATAGTTGTAGATAACACAACTGTCATTAGACTATTCTTTAAAATGGTCATTGACTGTTCAGGATATATTTACATGAGTTAATTAGAAAACAATTCCTATACTAATTTTTAAGAACAGAAAACACAACTTAATTCCAACCTTTAATTACTATATTTTCAAAATCCTAGAAAGGGCCAATGAGATAGCTTAGTGGTCTACAGCACCTGATTAGGCAAGCTTAGGCAAGTGCAGGGACTACAGTTTGATCCCCGGCACCACATGCAGCACCAGCCCTGCCCCTAGTGTGGGTTGAGCTGACCACAAAACAATCACAACAACAATAAAATTTTAAAAATCCCATAAAGTTGGAATGAAAAGTTACTAAAAGCAGTTGATCATATACAAGTGATATACAAAAAAGAAAGGCTGTGAAATTGCAAACATTACTGTTTGCAATAAACCTGGAAAAATTACTTCATCTGCATCTCAAATGCATGTAAGAATGGTATTAGCCAACAGCCTAAATAAAGATTTACTGCTACATGTGAGGCATCTAGTCTAACAGCTCACAAAGACCAATGACTGTCTTAACATTGTGCACACCCTTCTGGTAAGCTAGAAAAGCCTGGCCAGATCACAGGACTTGCGAGAGGTCAGACAGCTAAGAAGCTGTGAAGAGCTCAGCTGTAAAAAGAGGACAGCTCAGTCTCAACTCTTAATACTCATGCAGTTGTATATGCAACACAATAAAACATAAAATTGACAGATGATTTTTCTTTCCCAGAAAGTGTGTGTGTGTGTGTGTGTGTGTGTGTGTGTGTGTGTGTCTATGGAATGGTCTTTTGTGCTTACCTTTTATTTTTGTTTAAAAAAATTTTATTATGGTAAGAAAAAAAGATCTATTTACCCTTTCAACAAACTTTTAAGTGTATACCATCCGGTTAACTAAGAACAACGTTGTGTTGCAACTCTTACGTGTTGCGGATACTATCTTTCAAAGTAATGCCCACATAATATAATGTTAGGCAATATTTTACAATTTAGCCTAGTCACTGCAAAAATAAAAAAGCAAACTAACAAAACAAAACAAAATAAAACCTGTAGTGAAAAATTTCCAATTTGATTTGTAACTGAAACATTTAAATAACATAGTATAATATACAATGGGACAATATACTACACTGACAGAGTGAAACAATAAAAAGTAAAAGCTACTTAAAATGACATTTACCTGCAGATTCTGAAACCTGAGCAATCCACAACCATAGGTTAACAAGCACATGCTGTGTAAACTGTAAATGAGGGAGGTTAAGACGGCCCAGGGAGTTTCAGGATAGAGCTCCATCAGCTCTGACTCACTCACACCATTGTGACTGACATTGATGAGGCACAGAATCTAATCAGAAAAAAAATGAACAGTGATGGAACACGTTTCTGTAACAGTAATTAAAATTTCCATAATTCTTTTAAGCTTATTAACTTTTTATCAAACTTATCATTTCAATTATTTATGAAGTCAAGAAATAGATTTTTTATAATAGAACCCTCTTGCTCAAAAGGCATTAATCAAAAGAGAGACAGTGCGTAGCCACAACGGAGCACCTGCCCTCCCGCGGGCTATGCTCTCAGGCAGGAGGATAGTGTCAGCTCACAGACACGGACAGAGTACAGTGAAGACTTGAAAAATGAGCGAAGGACTTGGACCTTGTGTAAGAAGAAAGAAAGATAATCGATGAATGTGAACAGATGAGAAGTCCCAATGATAATTAGGAAAAAGCAAACACCAGCGAGCACAGCATGGCTCTCAGACTCCTCCATATGCTTAAAATATATTTAGGCACAAAGTTAAAAAAACTCATTTATTTCAGTTCCCATAATTTGGAGCAAGGCCAACTAATCTTCCTTTGAAGCTGATCACACTTTACCTGTCTCATGAATTCTTTGTCCACATCACTGGCCATGGACTCCTGGATGGAGTGTAGAACAAGTCTGTATAATGAAACAGTATCTTGACACTGCAGGCATTGATGAAGGATTTTATCTAAATTGCCTCCTTTCCCAGCACTGTTAGAATTGAGAACAGATTTAATTTCTTATAGACAGCCACCATCTACAAATTTTGAGGTGAAAAAAGACAATGTGATCTCTGTATTTTGCACTGTAACTGGTAAGACAACTGGATAAACTATGATACATGAAAACAATAGTTTTGGGAGGCTGCTAGAGTCAGAGTTGGTTTTAGTATATACAGCACTAAACTTAATTTAACACAGGTTGATTTTTACTTGTCAAGAAATTAACTACACACTGTGGAACATAAAAGTAAGCAGGATGTGGTTTTTACCACATGGAAAGATGCCACCTCCTTACAACAGGGACTAGAAGGAATGATGAGCATGCTTGTTAGTTACTCATGCAACTTAAATCTGCATAGGGCTACAGTCTTTAACACATAAAACTAAAAAGGTAAGTAGAGGGTTTGTACGTATTATACAATATTAGTAGTTTCTTCTGAAAAAATAAATATGAAGAAAAAATACACTCTGATTCACTGCTTACAATGACCACAGAATAACAGATACCTCACTACAACTCAACAGTGAGAAGGGCGGAGAAAAGGTCACAAGAAATTTTAAGTTTTAGATTTTTCTTTTCATTTGCAATTTGGTGCTCAAGATGAAAACGTGCAGCCGGGCGTGGTAGCACACGCCTGTAATCCCAGCACTTGGGAGGCTGAGGCAGGAGGATCGGTGCGAGTTCGAGACCAGCCTGGGCCACAAAAGTGAGCTCAAGGCCAGCCTGAACTGCATAGTGAGACCCTGTCTCAAAAAGACAAAAGAAAGAAAACGTGCAACTAAGAGACAAGAGTACTAGGTTCAACATCTGGTGATAAAAGTGTGCTGGGATTTTAATCTATATTTTATGAATAACAATAAAAACTTAATCTTTTCTATCTCTGACTGAGGATAGACAAAGTAGAGTGAAGTAATACCAAAAAAGAAATGAAAAGTAGTGAAACATTCTAATGTTTACTTAAGGCAGATTACAAGTGGATCTTTAAGACAGAGCTATTCTACCATTGTGATTTCAGAATGGAGACAACTAAATCCTTCTACCTACCTACCACCTCATCAATATTCAAGGAGATCTGAAATAATATTCTTATACCTCAGTTGTCTCCTCTGATACCCAGAGCCTGGAGCGCCTTAGCAGCTGGTAAGTACACTCAGAGGAAGCCTCTCTCTGCAATCCCAGGAGGGAAAGTTAGTGTGATGGAAAGCAGAGGACCTGACAAGACGCGTTCTAACCACTCACAGGCTGCTCGGTCTTCGGCAACAAGTCACACCCTCACTGGAGGTTCACCTCTCTATTAGGGGATACAGGAGCAAATTTACAGCAAGCCACTCAGTGCTCAGTGATTAGCCTACAGCAAACATGAAACAGGAGAAGATTGTGAGAAATGACTGCACTTACCGTGCCATCATTTTGCCGAAAAGGGTGACATAGAGGGCATTACAGGTGGTGGGACAACGGCAGTGTCGTTCTAGCTTCTTCTCCTGTACCAGTTCACCAGAAAAACAAAATACAGAAACCCCTGTAATTAAGCAGTCACTACTACTGAGGCACAGCAAATATCTTAGCAGGAACAGCGCCATTCTGGCCCCTATCAGTGGACCTACGCCGTGTACTGGGGATCTTGGCCACCATCACCCATCACCCCATGCAGACTCAGGCCCTGCCGGTGTGGAAACCTGCTTCATGTTACACAGTAGACTCAAGCCCCAAATCCCTTTATTGTTTCTTCTATAGCTGCCATTAAAGAGCGAATGGTTCACCAAGGCAATTACTACACTCCAATTGTCCTTGTACCAACAGAACTCCTATACTGAATCTGCATTATGTATTTTATAGGAAAGTGGAGAAAGTGAAGAAAACATCAAAATTTAAAAAAATAATTACCTGCTCCTTACTCAATTTAATATCTACTGAGTGGCATTCTGCAATTATAATAGATTTTGCATCTTTTGGATTTAAGGGATCAAGATGAAGTGTAGGCCACAACCTTTTGTTTAAAGAAAAGAAAAATGAAATTCTAGTATTACAGAAAAACTGTCATCTACCCACAAGACAAATCCATTACAGGAATTACTTTTTATACTGACTTATATAAACATAAAAGTAAGACTAATCTCCATTAATATTAAGCAATAATTCATTTTATTTTCATGTGTATTACTTTTGTCATCAATTAATTACAACAAAGTGCTATAAATTAAACAGCATGTATATTAGACAGCTAAGTGATAGAGCATTTCTGGCAGTATGTTCTGTATTTGGTAAAGTTAAACATAGGTATAGGTATCAGTACTTTGTCCACTAGCACTTATAATGTAATTTAAGTTTAATTATTATAATATGCATTCTCCATATGGTAGCAAATATCATTTCTTGTGGGGGGTGAAAAAAGTCTTACTCTTCTGTAGAAAGCACAAATATATATTTGTCAATATACATAAACTGATACACAAGGCATATATTAAAATTCCTTAGGGAAGAGTAGGGAAAAAAAAGTGTCCACCAGGCTTCTAAAGCAGTAAAAACAGACTGAAGACCACTGCCCTGCGAGCAGTGGCTGAGGAAAGAGGATCTCTAGGAGTTCAAGGCCAGCTTAGGCTACATGCTGGGTTCAAAGTTAGCCTGAACTCTACAGCAACACTGTCTCAAAAAGCAAAGACTGTGACAACCAAGAAACAAAACCCTGATTTACACCCATGCATCATTTTTTAGAGGGAAGGTGATGTGTGCTTGCATTTCAGGTTAACAGGCCTCTAGGCTGCTGTCTGAGGTTCACCCCTCTTCCTCTGGCCACCCTTATTTTTTTCACCCACATGCCCATGAGGTTCTGATGCTTGGATCCCTAAGTGGCAACTCAGACTAAGCAGGTCCAGACACTGAACTCAGCAGTGCTTCCCTCCTCACCTGCCTGTCCTTTGTGTTCACCTCGTGAAGTCACCGTTCAGTTTTTAGAATCAGAAAAGCGGCAGCTTGCTTGCTTCCTCCTTTCTGTTGCATCTCATGTCTAACCTCCCTCCCTGAAGGATGCTATCATCTTTGACTCACCCATTTCTCCTCAGCATCACTGCCTTTTATATGAAAAACACAAAAATGCATCAAAGCCCTTCCTTCGTTCGCCTCCACACACTTCCTGCAGCCCACAGGGCTCAAGGGGGCATGCACCGTACCTCCAGGCAGCAGGGCAGGTTTCCACGTTCACAGAGACAATCACTCTGACGTTCACAGGCAGTGGGTCTATGAGCCACTTCATATGTTTTTCAACTTGCTTAAAAATATAAAAACCAAATTCAGTCTGTTAATCACAATATTTCAACACAGCTCCTCCCAATTAAAATGAAATTCTCCTTCAGTATCCCTTATTAAGACTAAAAAAGGCTAAGCCAGGCGTGGTGGCGCACGCCTGTAATCCCAGCACTCGGGAGGCTGAGGCAGGAGGATCAGTGTGAGTTCAAGACCAGCCTGGGCTACAAATGTGAGCTCAAGGCCAGCCTGAACTGCATAGTGAGACCCGGTCTCAAAAAGAAAAAAAAAAAAAAAAAAAAAAAAAAAAAAAAAAAAAAAAAAAAAAAAAAAAAAAAAAAAAAAAAAGACTAAAAAAGGCTGATTTTTTAGTTTAGGATCTAAAAGAGTAAGAGACAAAGCACTGAAAAAATAAAATAAAATAAAATAAATAAAGAAAGAAAGAGACAAAGCACTATTCTACCAACTTGAATTCAGGATGCTTAAGGAAATGTCAAGGTCCTAAAACTGTTTCAAATAGTTTTTACCAAGTACCTAAGTTCAGTCGTCTTTCCAAATAAGGTACTAGAGCTACTTATTTTAAAGTAAAAATAAATAAATATAAAAAAACTTGATGCTTCATTCTTAGAAGTATAAATATTGAAGATTAACAATTTCCCCCCAAGGGAATAAATTAAGGAGCTATTACAGTACACCAACACATAACCAAGTGACAATGTTACCTGAACTTGATCAATAGAATCAATGACGATGATGATACTGCCTTGATGTCGAGCCGAGAGTTTTTCCAGCCAATGTGGGAATTCTTCCAGCAGCTTCGCAGGATCGAGCGTCAGCGCAGATACTGACCAGGAGTGCTGCATCAACTGCGAGTGACAACGGACGCAGATCACAGTGGCCACACTTTAGCACATGTCGTGAGAGACACTTCTCTACTTTTCAAATCAAAATGGAGTTCTCAGGAGGTCACAGTAATACTATTTTGAATCTTACACAAAAAACCCCAAAAAAACCAAAAACCCCAACTGGTTACGGGTTAAGTGGCCCTTATCTGAAACACTTGGCCTTGAAGGTAGGTATGTAAGATTTTTTCAGACTTTGGAATATCTGCATATGCAGAAATATACAAATTGGAAGGAAACATACATCTAAACAACCAACTCACATGTGCTTCACACTCACTTTTGTGCACAGCCTAAAGCAGTATTCTCAGTGTGCCTGCACTTGCCCTGCCCTATGGTGTCGGGGTGGAATTTCCTAGTCGTGCTGCCAGGTGTGTGCTCTCAAAGCTCCAGATCTTAGAGCCCTTTAGATTTCACATTGTTGATGCTAAGCTTGTAATAATGAACATATAGTTCCCAAAATATCTCCATTTAAATAAAATTCAGATGCATCCAAAAAGTGATGGACAGTACCTTTAGAGTGAGTCGTTTAATAATCAGGGAGGACTCAGAGCTGGTGGACATGGGCCTCCCAACAAAATGAGAAAGGATCAGCACACTGGGGGAACTTTTCTGCTGCAACTGAATCCTGAAAGAAAAATACAAGGCTTTTATGACCCTGGCAATGTTCTCTGAGCATTAAAAAAAGTCACAAGGAACAAGGCATTAAATGGTGCCCATCAGCAATTATACAGTTAGTCACTTTAGAAAAAACATTGAGATTCTTCTGAAAGATATAGATTCATTTAGTTACAAATTGGTGTTAATTAATCTAGTTGACATTGGAGAGTAAGGTATTAGCAAAAGAAGTGTTAACTTTTAATTACAACATGTTATGATTAGAAAATTTATTAGGTATAAAAATATTATTTTCTAAATAGATTTTTAAAAGGGTGATCAGAAGGAAACAATGACCTGTGCTAGTGGTGGTGAGCCTTCCTGAGCTTCCAGGGACACAAATATCCCCCTGTAGCACGCATGCCACAGTTCACCACCACGACCTCCATTACCTGGTCAACTATAGAATTATGAAGAAAAATATCCCCACTACTTGTTTTTACATAACAGAAGTAAAACCTCATTAGTTTATATGAACCTTAGTCTGCAATCTCTAGAAGTAAATTAAAACTCAGTTAAGATTAAACTCTTGATGTTTTTTTATAATTTGTTTTACTCTTACTGGTCTTTGTCTTGTTTGAAATATTTAAAAATCTCTCTGAAATTTTTACAATGAAGGCAATAACTGAAAATGAAGGTGTGTTCCTGGATAACTGACCTAATCCCACGCCACACGACCTTACACAGTGTCTGTACATGACAGTGACTCTCAGCTTTTCTACTCCTTTCTCACTCTCTAGCTTCTGACATTCAAACTCTACACACTTCTGGGCACAGACCCACCCACATACTCTTCTGTGCTTTGTTTAATGTTCAGTAAAGGCCATGCAGGAAGGCAGACATGCAATACATCCCAGGAAGGACCTCGGTTACTCAAGTGATAACGATAAGATGGTGGAATTGGACTGCATCATACCACTTGGATAAAAGAAGGGACTTTCCAGAACCTGGTCCTCCAGATACCAGAAGGGGTGGAATCGGGGCTGGTGCTGCCACTAGATCATTAAGGCGCTGATAATACTGGAAATAAAAATTAATTTAGATTCTGAGGAAGCATACATCTCTGAGAATAACATAGGCAGTCAACTTCTGATTATCCTCTGAAAACACTGGAGAAAAGCTGCAAGAGAAGACAAACTCTATTGTTAGTCCACAGCACCTTCCTGACTAAGATTGCAATGCCTGGTGGAGTATACTAGAGGGAGTAAACTCAACACAGGCCTAAATTTCTCCTCCTACAGCAGTGCTATACATTAACAGTGAAGGGCAACACTTCAGATCCTTGCAGGATTCTGTAGCATTCAGAATGCTGCAATAGTATCAAAGTGGAGTCATAACCCAGAGGAAGTTGGGTCAAAGAACTTGGGGGCGCTGGCAGGCATCCTGCATCTTTTTTCAGAAAAAGAAGCATTTGTTCTGGAGACTGCCTCAATTCCCAAAGGTGTTTCTGTGCCCTTATGGTATCCCAATCTGCCCCAGAGAATCAGATAAAGAAAGGTTCTGCTTCTTCCTGCCTTGACCTTTGTGCTACTACACTACCTTGTGGCTTAAGGCAGCCAAATTCTCTATAAGAAATGATTACTTGGTACAGAGTTTCAATTCATTGTTCTGCTTGTTACATCTAGATACTATAAAGAATAAATTGCCCAGCAACTCAAGTACTTCCAATGGTAGTGATGCCTCAGAAGGAGCAGAACTCCACTGATGCATCAGCTCGTAAATCCTAACAACTTAGTTCCTGGTCCCACACCAAGTCTACTTGTAGATTTATGGTACCCAAGTTAAATCCATGAAGAAGCACTGGATTTGGAGCCAAAGGAGATAGGTTTAAATCCAAGGCCTACAGATGGATGAGGCCTGTAGATAACAATCTTTGATAAAATAAGCACCAATTTAATACTTTTTCTGTGTCAGGTACCGTGCTGAGTGTACCATGTGCATTATTTCTCTTCATCCTTGCACCAACTCTGTCAAATCCTCCTAAGGTAGATGCTAACATTTTATGGAGAAGAAAGTCAAGTTTATAGTAGCTAAGTGATTCAATCAAGATCCAATTATAAAATGACAGAACCAGGACATACACACAACTTAAAGTGTTGTAATACAATCATTAATATTAGCTTCCTTAATATTTTTCAAAACATTTGTAATTTTACATTATCAAACTCAGTTATAGTTCTTTGTATGCATCAAGATCTATTAATTTACTTAGGTGTTTAGGAATGTTTAGTAGACCCATAAAGGATTGATCTGCCTATTGTCATGTACTCTGAATGTCTGACACTTTTATTCTTTTAAAAAAAGAAGTACTTTATGATTCTTACCAAATTTCCTAGCTATCCTAAACCTTATCCAAGTGAGTTATGGATGTCAGTACAACGTATCTATGGTGGAAAACCCTAATCTAAAACCAAAGTGTTTGTGATCCCGAGTATTCTTGACTTTCACTTCTCTTTTGAAAGATACAAACACATACATGTCTCAGCATGAACAAATAAGCTCTACAAGCAGACGCACAGTGATAAACCTCAGCTATGCTTAGGTGGAAATGCAATCCCCATGCGGCCCTTGAGTGCTGACTGGAGTGTCTGTCAGAACAATACAGTACCCTGAAAGCTTACTTTCTCAAATCCCAGCTCATGGACTGAGTTAGAGGCCTGCTGAAAAGCTTCCATTTGTTCTTGCTCGTCATGTATGTCCCACAGAACATCCCCAAAATCATCCTCTTCTGGAATGGACTCTTCACTGCTCAAATCCTTAGTCTCCTGGTCTGTGTTTTCAAAACCCAGTATGTCCTAAAGAAGAACACACACACAAATGTGAATGAAGAACACAGACCTTGGAGTGGGAATTAGCACACAAGTCCATACCTATTCATTTAAAAATAAACACTACTAATAGAGGGCTGAGGAGATAGCTCAGGGGCACAAGTGCCTGCCTGGCAAGTGCAAGGTCCTCAGTTCAATCCCCAATTCTGAAAAAAAAAAAAAAAAAAAAAAGACAGGGTCTCACTATGTAGTTCATCTGGCCTTGAATTTGCTTATGCAGCTCAGGGTGGCCTCAAACTCACAGTAACCCTCCTGCCACAGCCTCTGCATGCTGTGATTATAGGCATGTCACCATGGCCAGCTAAAACATAATTTTGAAAATTATATATTAAAAATAAACAGTCATATCAGCAGAATACATTATGCACATACATTTTTGAGATAATAACTTCATAGATGCTTTCAGCTCCCCACACCTCCATGGTCTGCACACTTATCCTCCTGGAGGTGTGATTCCATCCCTCTTTATTTATTTATTTTTTGTTAATTTTATTTTTTTTCTTGTTTCAGAACTTTTGTTTGTTTATTTCTTTTTATGGCCAGCTCAGCCTGCCCTGAGGGCAGGGCTGGCGCAGCATGTGGTGCCGGGGATCAAAACATGGTCCCTGCAGCTTTCCTAAGCAGGCGCCTTAGACCACTGAGCCACCCTGCCGGGTCCCCAATCCCTCTTTACTGTTAGGGATATGTGAGAGATAATTTGAGAAGTTTTTTTTGTTGTTGTTTTTTGGGTTTTTTAATATATGAATACTCAAAAGAGTACCATGAACCTGAGAGGTCCTTGCCTGAGTAAATGCACACTTTCCCCACTCACACTACAGGGCTCCCAAGAGAAATGATGGTGCTCTCCTCAGGTACTGCTCTCAAAAGCATAGGTGGTTTTCTCTGGAAGACTCAGTTTTATGGAAAGTGGCCTAAAAGATCTTAGGTAAAATCTTATAAGAGAGACATATTTACCTGTTTAATAATCTTCTCCACACAAATATAAATTTTATATACCCCTTCTGCAGGAGCTCCAGAATGATCAATGATCTGGGAAAGACACAAAGTTTTACAATTACAAGAAAACACAGTAACAGCACCTGGAGGTGGTAGTGGAAACACCTGTACAGCGCCTGTGTGTCAGCAACTATTCTAGCTCTCAACACACCAAGCTCAGGTACCCTCACAACTTTACAAGGGAGATACTATTGTTACCCCAGCTTATGGAAGATGAAACTGAGACAAGTAAAACAACTTAGCCAAGGTCACACAGGCAACTTAGCGTGAACGATGGTACAGTCAAGGAAAAAGGTTTCATTTCTTTGCCCTATCTCATGATCTATGCTACCACAGCTCTTGTCTGGCCTCCAGCCTCTCACCAAGATGGCTGCCATTGCTCTCAGACTCTTCCCATGCCTCTCCAGACTAGTCTCCCTCCATTTAGCACATGGCGGCCAAAGACATCATTGTGAGAGGATCATGTCAGGCCCTCTCATGCTGCTTGAATTTTTCCTGTGACTCAGCATCTTACTTAAAGGGCAAAAAACACAAGTCCCTAAAGCCTCTCTGAGCTCTTCAGCACCTCCTGCTACTGCCCTTACTTATCAAGGTCCAGGCCCACTGGCTTCCTTCCCCTCCCAAGCACCCAGGCACAGGCCCACTTCAGGGCCTTTGTTCTGGCACTTCCCTCTGCGAAGTACATTCTTAAAAAAAAAATCCTGGCCAGCCTGAACTGCATAGTGAGACTCTGTCTCAAAAAGACAAAAAAAAAAAAAAAAAAAAAAAAAAAAAAAAAAAAAAAAAAAAAAAAAAAAAAAAAAAAAAAAAAAAAATCCTGGGAATTTTACCTTGGCTTTGTGGGCCTTTTTGAGGTTACACACTTGATCAATCAACTTCTGGACAGAGTCAGAAGTGACCTTGCCATCTTCTAGACGATGATAAATTAATCGTGGTTTTCCTTCAGAGTTTCTTAGAAAAGCTTCTTCACAGTCTTCTAACAAAAGGCTACAATGCAAATGGGTATGTCTTGTGGTATACTGCACAGTTAGTCAACCAACCTAAGAGCCAGTCCTGGGGTTTCCTACAAGGACAAGCAGCCAGGAAAGACCCTACTGTAGAACATGTGACCCTACTGTAGAACAAGTGATACTCTCTCCATGGGGATACTTTTAGTAGCTCTTTTCTGACCTGAGTCCTTATAGGCAATATCTATTATGAGAAAGACCTGGGGATCACTAGGAACATTCAAATGGTTAGCAAACAATTAGCAGTAAGTGGTTTTAACAAGTAAAACTTTACTTTTAACAAGTAAAACTTTGCTCTAGGTAACCATGACTATCAATTTTACAGACATTCTTGAAAAATCTTAGAATAATCTGCTGGGCTTTTCTATAGCATAGGAGCACTGCAACCAACTTCTCTTTCCAGGAAATACTAAATGAAAGTTGTCTACAGAAGCAAACTTAGGTGTATGTGTTAAAAATTTACAAATTAAAGTCCTAACCCCAAAGAAAAAGAAAGAAAAATATATAGCAGTGATGATCCCATTGGTCCCATCCACAAATGTCATCCATGTTAAGATTATCTTGACCATGTTCTACAGAAATGTGCAATTCTAGTTGTTTGTGAAATCACAACAGATCCCCTAGGAATCCAGTAACTCATCAATACTTACTATAAGAACTCATATTGTAGTAAGATGAAAACATAGGATAGACTCCTACACAAAATCAAATTGCCAAAACTAAATCAAGACTATATAAAAATTTTAAGTAACCTGATATCAGTTAATGAGATTGAAAATATAATTAAAAATTTGTCAACAAACAAAAGCCCAGGCCCTAGTGGATTCATTGTTGAATTCTGTAAGAAACTGAGAAAAGAACTGATGCCAGTAATGTTGAGATTCTTTAAAGAAATCGAAAAGGAAGTAGTACTTCCAAAATTATTCCTGGGAGCAAGTACCACCCTGAGTCCAAAAACAAAGAAGAATGTAATCAAAAAAGAAAACTATAGGCCAATCTCCCTGGTGAACACAGATGCAAAATTCTTTAAGATACTGGTAAGCAACATGTAGCAAATAATCAAAAAAGATTATACATCATGACCAAATAGGATTCATCCCGAGGATGCAGGAATGGTTCAATGCATATAGATCAATAAGTGTAATATACTACATTAACAGAACCAAAGATGAAAATCACATGATCACTTCAATAGATTCAAAATAAACATTTGGCAAAGTCCAACACCCACTCCTAATAAAAATCTTGCAGAAAATTGGAGTAGGTAGTCTTTACTTCAATCTTGTACAAGGCACCTATGATAAACCAACAGCAAATGTCATACTAAATAGACAAAAACTGAGATTTTTTCACTTTAATATCAGTAATAACACAAGGATGTCCACTGTCACCATTCTTATTCAAAATAATTCTAAAAACATTAACCGGGCCAATTAGACAAGATTAAAAAATAGAAAGGATAAAGACAGGAAAGAAAGAAGTTAAATTATTATTATTATTGTTTTATTTTATTTATTTATTTAGTGAGACCAGGGTTCAAACTCATGACCTTGCACTTGCCATGTAGGCACTTGTGCCATGGTGTTATCTCCCCTGCCCCAAGAAGTTAAACTATTGTTATTTGTAGATTACATAACACTCTACATAGAAACCTCAAAAACTCCATCAAAAAGTTGTGGAGCTAACATTCAAATTTAGTAGTGTAGTGGGACACAAAGCCAACACTTAAAAATCAATAGCATTCCTGTACATAGCAACAAACTCACAGAGAAAGAAATTAGGGAAACCATTCCCTTAACAATAGCATCTAAGCAATGAAGTACTTAGGAAACAACCAACCAAAGGATGTAAAAGTGAAAATTATCATATCCCCCCATAAAAGGAGATTAAAGAGTGTAACAGCAGGCTGTGGAGATAGCTCCATGGCACAAGTGCCTGCCTGGCAAGTGCAAGGTCCTGAGTTCGAATCCCAGTTCCACCATAAAGAAAGAAAGAAAGAAAGAAAGAAAGAAAGAAAGAAAGAAAGAAAGAAAGAAAGAAAGACTGTAACAGTATATGAAAAGACACCACTTGCCCCTAGATAGGAAGAATCGATATAGTGAAAATGGCCATGCTCCCAATTTTTCCCCCCAAACTGCTATAAAGATTTAATGCAATCTCAATAAAAATATCATTAGTGTGTACCTCAGAGATCTAGAGAAAATATTGCTTAAATTTATCTTGAAGAGACTTAGAATAGCAAAAGTAATTCTTTTAAAAAATTTTATTTATTTATTTATTTATTTTTTCTTGTTTCAGAACTTTGGTTTATTTATTTATTTTTATGGCTGGCTCAGCCTGCCCTGAGGGCAGGGCTGGCGCAGCATGTGGTGCCGGGGATCGAACCGCGGTCCCTGAAGCCACCCAAGCTTTCCTAAGCAGCCGCTTTAGACAACTGCGCCATCCTGCCAGGCCAGCAAAAGTAATTCTTGTCAACAAAAGCAAGTCACGGGGCATCACAGTCTCAGACATGAACTTAAACTACAAAGCTACTGTGATTTAAAAAAAAAAGCGCAGTACTGGTAAAAACAAAACAAAATGAAATAAAGCTGAAGACCAGGCACACACTACCATGCCCAATCTCAGTCACGGTCTCAGTGTACCCCAACGGTGGGCCCACACAGCATAGCTTGGATCAAACCCCAGCCACTGCACCCTCCCTAAGCAGGTGCTTTAGTCCACTGAGCTACCTGGCTGGCCCATGGATTTGTTTCAAGTAAACTTTATTTACAAAACCAAACAACTTGACCTATTTCTGATTAAAATTATCTTTATAGCAATGATGCTAATCATATGATCTATAAACACTTCCCACAGTTTAAAAACTTTAATATTTTATTTAAACATGACACATAGAAACTGTTGAATTTTACATCATCTTATTTTCTTTTTTGTTTTTTCTGTTTTGTAGTAACAAAGCACCCAGGTTCTGTACACTGTGTTACATCTCCAGCTCTTTTTTTTTTTTTTTTTTTTTTTTTAATAGGGTCTTGCTAAGTTTTGGAGGCTGGGCTAAAACTTGTAATCCTCTTGCCTCAGCCTCCCAGAATGCAGGTAAACTAGGCATGTGTCCCCACATCTGGACTCACATATTGTTGTTATTATAAAAATATAATTAGAATTCTTCTTTAAAGTTTATTTGGTAACTTACCTCTATTTACTACAAATGTCAACAGTAAATTATAGATGTTTTTAGAAAGCTTACCTTGGTAAAGTTGAATGAATGAATAAAATAACTAAGGAACTCTTCTCAATTTCCCATTTTCTTATAGTGAGGTATTGATTTTCAACATCTATTGGAAAATAAATAGCGTGGAAAAAATATCCTATTGTCTCACACATTCTTTTAAGTTTAGGTGAATAGTCCTAAAAATAAATTAAATTATATAAAAGCATATTGTAATTAACTGTAGTTATAGTAAGGTCCATAAAAATTTAAAAGACAAATTTTGGAGTAGGTTGTATTATATATTTTCCAAGATAAAAAAAAATTTTAAATAAACATATTTTAAAGAGAGAGAGAGGAAAAAAGGCTCACTTCTCTCACCCAAAAAATAATAGTCACTTAAAGCATGGCTATTTTTCAGCTCAGAAAAATGATCTTATTTTATAATCCTAACAACAGGAGAAAGTATTAGACCATTTTCCTGTTGTTTTTGCTACTATCCACTGTAAATTATTTGGACTTTTTTGCTTTGCAGAATGAAAAATATGGCTCTTGCAGGGTATGGTGGTACGTGTCTATAATCCCAGCACTCCAGAAGCTGAGGCAGGAGGCTTTCCACAGAATGGAGAACAGCCTGGGCTATACTGCAGGTGCCAGGCCATCCTGGATAACAGGAAAATTGGTCCCAGAAAAAAAAAAAAAAAAAAGGAAAAACAAACACAAAATGCCAAACCACAAATAAAGAGATCCATAGATCAATATACTGTATAAAGCTCCCACTATAATATATTAGAACACCAGAATAGACGATATCTGATAAAAATATGTTGGCCCACAATAAATTAAATCACTAAGTAATGATGGTCATTTTGTAAGAATTTAGTACTCCCCTCAAAATGTCCTTGTTTTACTTTTTTTTAAATCAAAATTAAGTATCACAAAGGAAAGCTAAATGAATTAATCAATCTAAGGATATTAATATAGTGGGTTTAGCTTGTTTAAAACTCACCTAGTATGGTGGTAGACAAACTATTTCTATGAAGGGTCAAAGGGCAAACATCTTTAGAGAACCACATGCTTAAGAAATTGGCTGTTTTAACAAGGGCCTTTGCAGTCTATTTGGTTTCTGTCATAATTGACTCTGTTACTGAAATGTCTTGTAGTGCAACCATAGAAATATTACTATATCTCACACACATGTACAAACACACACATATGCAAAAGGGCCTATCTTGTTCCAATAAGCTGTTATTTATAGCCATGAAAATTTGAATTTAATATAGTTTTTACACGTTATAAAATATTATTTTTATGGATTTTTCTTTTACTTTAAGCTCAGTAGCTTTTAAAAAAATTTTTATTTGCATAACAGAGTATTCAGGTTCTCACTACTAGATCACACTCATAGTGATTCACCTGTTTATAGCATCCCAATAGCTGGGATTACAGGTGCACTACCATGCCCAGTCTCAAATGCCATTTCAGTGCACCCCAGGGTGGGGGGCTGGCATGGCAGGCCAGGGATCAAACCCCCAGCCCCTGTGCCTGCTTGCAGGTGCTTTAATACATTGAGCTATTTGGCCAGACCAGGGGGTGGTTTTTATTCCTCCTCAGTCATTTAAAATGTGAAAATCAGTATTAGCTGTGGGCCATAGGACATCAAGCAGCAGGCCAGATTCGGCCTGTAGGCTACTGTCAGCTGACCCTGACTCAGAAGAATTCCAAGGGCTGCCTTGAGAAACTTTAAAAAGCATGACAAGGACTTAACTTTGTTATACATAAAACAGTCTGCTGGAAAAAACTAGTAGTGTTAGCTAAAGTAGGTCCTGATCAGTGAGGTCTTAAACCTTTTGGATAATATGCAATGAACTTTAAAAACATAAAGTTCCGATACCTTAATTTGATATCCAAAACCAACTATAACTAGTCAGAATCTTCTTGTGTTTTAGCTCCATCTTAAGAAAGCTACCCTCAAAAAGTGAGAACACAAAACACGTTAGCTCACTTTCTATATTTCTTTGCATATACTGTAGCAGTAAACAAGATTTTCTCTTGAAAGCAGCTGAAGATGCTACTGATTTTTTTAAGATGTGTCATCTAGTCAGTAGTAAACTGCATGGTTTAGATGCAACAGGAAATTGAATATGATATAAAATAAGCTTACATTTTAAAACAGTGAATATGGAATTTATAAATATCCTCACCTTCAGGAAAAGATCCACTTCAGTCTGGGTTTCGTCTGTGTAAATGAGGTAACATCTGACAGTGTTACTCCACAGAGAATGAGAAAACAAAGGAGTAACCTGCAGTAAGCTAGCTACAGCAGTATCCCAGTCATCTGAAAACAAAATGTAAGTTCATGAAAAATCACCACAACACATGGGACAGGATAACTGCAAAAAAGCCTAACAACACACAATGGGCTTATACATGGAATCTGGGCTCATGTGTTCATACTGACATAGCTCCTAAAATAATATAAAAGGGAATCCATTCTGTAGTGTCTAATTCTGTTCTGGGATTTGAAGCAGTAACTGTCAATCATGGTTTTCCCTGGAGTGGCAGTAGTCCAATGTCACAGAACTACCTGACCCACTGACAGGAGTCAGCATTCCTAGAATAACCAACTGTTTTACCTGCTTTCACTTGAATAAGATTCAGAAAGGTTTAAGAAGGGTATAACATGAAAATCAATCTTACACTGGTTTAGGGAGAATAAAATTTCTTTTGTTTTGAGACAGGGTCTCACTATGCAGTCCAAGCTACAAGCTGGGAATGATCTTCCTGTTTCAGTCCCCAAGAGTGCTAGGAGTCCAGGCATGTGCCATCACACCTGGTTGAAATGAAAATCTAAAAATATACTTACCTAAATAAAATGAACAATTTAAGAAATGATTTTCATTTCACTAACAGAAAAATAACTTCCAGTTTCAAAAAGAAATACTTGCAACATTTCTAGGGAAGGGTCTACAGGTCTATGATCATACTGAAATTCTGAACAGACCTTAGAGCATTCTGAACAATATATAAAATTAATAAACAAATTTTTGTATTTAAATTACTGTATGATCTAACAGTCTTTGTTATTTTTTTCTGTGATATGCTCTAAACATTAACACTGTCAAAGAAGCAGAGAGGGAAAACTTAAATCTATTTTTTTCTCAGTCATTCTGCATCAAACTCTTGCTGCTCAGCCAAAGTGCCTGAGAATTCAGAGCAGACACACATGTGCTAGTACCTGGTTTGTCAGGGTGGCTGGCTAGCGTATGATCCCATATGAATGTGTAACCTTGTCACTCCTGCTCATTTAGGCATCAGCACACAATGGTGTAGCCACAGAAGGAACCCAGAATGCAAAGTGGGGGCTCTTCCGGTGAAATCTTGCCTAGCCCAAGATTATAGAACACCAAGTCACTACCACCAGGAAGGTAACTAGCGAGCGGCATGTGTTACCTCTGTTGACATTTGCAAAGGGTCCTTCTACATCTACAGAACTGTGCGCGAACTCCGGGCCTCGGAAGGACTGCTGAAGCTGCATCATGCTCCCCAGG
This sequence comes from Myocastor coypus, assembly GCA_004027025.1. Taxonomy (NCBI): domain Eukaryota; kingdom Metazoa; phylum Chordata; class Mammalia; order Rodentia; family Myocastoridae; genus Myocastor; species Myocastor coypus. The sequence continues at coordinate 23,672 of PVJA010014353.1, forward strand.
GAGGGCTCGCTGCCCAAGACTCCACCAGCCCAGTACTCACATTGGGTTCCAGAAGCTGTTAGAGCAAGAGATTCCTAGCTTACTGACTGTCTAAACATGCATCACAGTTATCAAGCAGGGTTGCTCATGTTAAAAATACAATATTATAAATTCAAGCAATATTTAATAATTTTGAAAGTACTCTGCCACCAATTTTTTTTTTTTTACAAAATTATAAGGTTCTGTCTGATTAACATCATTCTGATTATTATCTCAAATTCAAAAGGGATTAAAAAAAGGAAAGAAGTAAAGAAAGAACAGTACAAAAAACAAAGGAATTAAAATAATACAGCAGCTAAAAACTCTCACATAAAGTTAGAAGAACCATCTCTAACTGTAACTTAAGTATCAATTAAAATTTTAAGGGAAGGTGGCCAGGGATATAGCTTGGTAGAAGAGCCTTCCTGGCAAACACAGGTACTGAATTCAATCTCCAGTACCAAAAAAAAAAAAAAAAAAGATTTTAAGGAAAGAACTTAAGACAGATAATTCCTCATGCATTAATAATTAATCTATTAACATGTAAGCTCTCTGCACAGAGAGTGCATCTTTTTCAACTTCCCAGAACCATAAAATTAACATTTGAATCAATTTATAATACGTGACCTGCTAATAACTCATACTTGTCAGGTTATGTACATGTAGCATCCTGGTCTAACCATAAGTGGACTGTTGCTTTGGCATATATCTCTGACAAAACTAAATTTACTATTTGTAGCTTTCTGAATCCCAAGTAGGGATAGTCCCTTGTGCATCTCTTCTTTAGCTTTAAATCAAAATACAATGAAGAAAGACCTAGAAGAAAATATGGCTGTTTTTTGAACTTGCCAAGACCATTAGGGTCACTCTGCACATGTGAATGTACTAACACTGAAGCAACCATGATGATCAATGTGACAGCATAAAGGCATTTTTTTTTTTCAGTTACTTCTGGCCACTAATAAAGTGATTGACATTTTCTTCTGTATACAAAATCTTTTCCTGTTTTCAGTATTAGTCAGACTTAACATTTTTTTAAGGATACAGTGAACATTTTCATTCTGTAATGTCAGGTTTTTTATTGCTAGAAAAATATACTTCATACATTTAATGACAAAACATAAAACTTCTCAAATAGCTCACAAAACTACAAATGGAAAGTACTCAGTAAAATACACTGCCAGTCTGCACAGAATACCTCATTATGTGGGAGAATAAGGCTGCAGGAGCTACTTCCATATACACTTTGCTCTGCTTTGGCTAAGAGAAGCTCACACTGCATTTGGACACAGGTCTGCCTTGCTACTGACTAGACTTTCCAAGCTTCCTAGGTGTAGTTCCAGACAAGGGCATTTAAGCAGAAGAAATCTGTATATCTTTCAAGTTGTGCCTTCTAGGACAGCAATGTGTTTTCCCCTCCCTCGATCCTCTATTACAACGCAGGTGTGATGGTGGGTCCTGGCGCAGCTGTCTTAGACCATAAAGAAGAGCTATGGGTTTGGGTTGGCAGAGCAACACGACAGAAGGAACCTGAGCCTGCTACATCACACGCTTTCAGGAGAGGTGGTAACCCAACAGCCACAAGATAGAGAAGTGGCCCTCCAACATCACTGTGACTGTGCTGATCACTATCACTACCACTCAGCCTACTATAAAAACAGAAAATAAATTTACCAGTAACATCCGTACAGTTGTCATCTGAATCCGACTCTCCAGGGTCAAATACTTGGATCCCCTGAGCCTGTAGCCTCTGCAGTTTGCTCTCCAGTTCTCGCTTGGCCCTCAGTAAGTCCTGAATTTCATTTTCTTTGGTCTCCCTAAAAATCTTTTTAAAAGGAGAAATCTGAGTCCTTTTCCATAATGAAAAAGTTGTGCAATCAACTTTTAAGAGCAACGTTTTTTACTCATGCAATTTTATTCATCCATCTCCTTCTTTGCAGGATAATACTGTTCCCAACTGGAACCCACTAGCAGATGGCTGTGTGTGGCAAGGGACCATCATGGGCATGACATGGTGTTTAGTCGATTTTTACCTTTCTTCTTCCTAGGCGTGGTCTTGCACACACAGCATCACCAAATATTTCAAAAAGATTTCCAAACTTTCCTTTTTTTTCCCAAAAGTTCTACTAGAATGTTCACTTTTACATCTTTTCTTTGAAACTATCTCAAAAGTGTAAGCAGTGCTGTATTCTAGTTCTTAGAACTTTCCATGAATGCTACATTATTCTACTTATTTTCCACAGTATTTTTTGTTTTTTATTGCATTTAATAAGAAATAACAATGTGACAGTTTCAAAACACATTAGTAGTATATTTGCAGTATTTGATTCAATGGGTATTATTGTACCACAGTATTAAATGAACTTGTAAAATATACTTTTTGTATGTTGCTCTGAGGGTAAAACTGTAAAAATTACCTTGAACTGCCTTTTAACTTTATCTCTGTCATGTTCAAAAGTAGCCGCTCTCTCCATTGCTTGGTATTTGGCTTCTAAAGCGCTTTCTTTTTCCCGAAGAATCTTCTGATATGTTTTCTGAAGAGCCTGGAATAATTCACCTTATTATTGCTTAATAAAACTTTCTTCCAAATTTTATATCCTTACATATATATATATATATATATATATATATATATATATATATATATATATATATATATGTACTTTTTTTTTTTTTTGTTTTGTTTTGGTTTTTTTTGTCTTTTTGAGACAGGGTCTCACTATGCAGTTTAGGCTAGCCTTGAGCTCACTTTTGTAGCCTAGACTGGTCTGGAACTCACAGCAATCCTCCTGCCTCAGCCTCCCAAGTGCTGGGATTTACAGGTGTGCGCCACCACACCCAGCCTATGTACTGAAGTTTTAATAATCTACTATTCTGCTGTTCTCAACTGCATGTTGCCACTTCACTCAATCACATAATGGGAAATATGCAACCATAACTGAACTATAGCAAAAGGATAATCTTAGACATTAAAGTTTCAGTAACAATTGATTCTTGTTCTTTGAAATACTGATCAGCTCTTAAACTTCCCTGCATCTCAATTTTTCTATCTTGAAGAGAAGAAAAATACAATTGGGAAAGTTTACCTTGAATTTCATTAATTCAAGCGTAATTAATTCTGTGTACTTCTTGGTCGTATGTCTTTGTCATCTTACCATCCTTTCCGGCAGTCACAGTGCCTGATACACTACAGGCCTCCAGCAAATGTCTGACCTCCTGAATGAAATACATTTGTGTGTTTCTTTCACACTAAGTGAGAAAGGAATCAACTGTATTGGAACCAGGGTTGGTAACAGGAGTAATCTGGGACTGCGACATTGGCCAACTCTCCCCGCACTCTGTCTGCTTAGCTTGGCCTTTTCTTGGTGCTAGAGACTGAACCCAGGGCCTTGCACAGACTACATCCTCATCCTTTTTACTTTGAGACAAGGTTTGATAAGTTTGCTTATAATGGGCTCAAATTTGTAATATTCCTGTCTTAGCCTCCCAGAATGCTGGGAGTATAGGCATGCCATACCACATCCTGCTGACCTTTTCTCCTTGTCATCTCACAGTGATTTCCAATGACCTGGACACACAAAATCAGGTATAAGAAGCACGAAATCCAGAATATGGGAATTAACTGATGACAGACTGCTGCTAAGGAAAACTTCTCAGATAACATATTAATCACATAAAGAGAGCTAAGGAGGTTAAGAATGCTAACTAGCAGAACACCCATGTTAGGAAGATGGCTTCTTTCTTGTACATAAATGAGTCAGAGATGTGTTTTGTATTTTAACTCCTACCTTGATGAGCCTAGGAACTCTTGTCTTTTTTTTTTTTTTTTTTTTTTTTGTGGGACTGGGATTCAAACTCACGACCTTGTACTTGCCAGGCAGGTACTTGTGCCACGGAGCTATCTCCCCAGACCCCTCTTGTCTATCTAGAAGTCTCCCATAGTAAAGAAGATGATAAACAAACGACACAAATTCCACCCAGGCCCACAAAGCACTAGCATAAAGTCTCAGAATTCTGCTCGCAGTAAAGCAACCTATTGTCTACATGCTACCTTAGGAATTACTACAATGTGGTAAGTGCTCTGAGTGAACTACCCAAACAGACTAAGGGAATTTTTTTTTTTTTTTTTTTTTTGCCTTTTTGAGACAGGGTTTCACTATGCAGTTCAGGCTGGCCTTGAGCTCAGTTGTGTAGCCCAGGCTGGTCTCGAACTCGCACGGATCCTCCTGCCTCAAGCCTCCCGAGTGCTGGGATTACAGGCATGAGCCACCACGCCCGGACTAAGGGAATTTGACTAGGCCTAGGGAGGTGTAGCGAGGAGGGCTTTCGGCCACAGAACTTAAGAAGGTGAAAACAGCGGGCTTCCAGAACAATTCATGTCAAGATCACTGAAACCCTACAGTTGTGCTTCAGAAAGAAACTGAGCCTTCAGCTCCACCACGGAGGTCTGTACACCCCAAGGGATAGAGGGGCGGGGAAAAATTCAGTCCTGGAAGGAGGTTGCCAGCAGCTGTCAGTGCAGCCTCCAGCTAGCGAGTCTCCTTCCTGTGGAGCAGCATCTGCGCGTTTCCGATGCTCCAGCTCCCGCTCACTGCTTCGACGTGTCTGAATGGCACATTTCAATCCGAAATTAAAGATGCTGGGAACTAACAGAAAGTTGAGACTCAGAAAACAACGATGCCTTAAAAAACGAGGAGCAGTTTCCGCGCAGCTCTGCGCAGGACTTGGCTCCGAGAGGGGCCAGGGTGGAAGGCGAGGGCGAGTCGCCCAGCTAAGCTACCTGCAGCTCGGCCCGCAGCCGCTTGTTCTCGGTGTCCAGCTTGGCCTCGCGGCGGCCCATAGACAACAGCTCCTGGTTCTTGCTGACCCGGAAGATCTCGTACTCCTTCTTGAGCCGCTCGTACTCTGCCGCCGCGTACTCCAGCTCGGGCACCGAGGAGCCAGTGGACTTGAAGCTGGCGCCCAGCAGCCCGGTTGCGCCCGCCGCGCGGGGCAGAGACCCGGGCCCGGCTCCCACCGCCGCCGCCGCACCCCGGCGGAAGGAGCTGCGCAGCAGGCGGGCCTTGGGCTTCACCTCCACCGGGATCTCGCAGGCCTCGCCGCCGCCGGCCCCGTACGTGTCCTCAATCACTTCCCCGCCCGTCGGGCTCACGAGCGACGAGGCGGTACCCATGCCGCGGTGGTCACCGAAACTCCCAACCCGGAAGTCCAACAGACGGACTGCACCGCCCGGGAGGACCAAGCCGGCGAAAGCACGACCTGGCGTCGGACGGGGCGGGGCGGGCCGCCGAGAGGGGCGGGGAGAACCGCCGAGGGGGCGGGGCGGGGCGGGGCGGGCCGCCGAGCCAGGCGGAGGGTCCTGCACCCGACCTAAATAAACTAGCGTTGTGGCCAGAGGCAGCAGGTACTCCACTCCTGTACTGCCAGAGACTACACTTCCTGGAGGGTAGGCTGCGCAGGAAGCAAGGGATCCGGATCCGGGCTGCTCCACCTTCGCTGTTGCTGTTTCTTTGGTCCTTGTCAGGGTCAGTGACCTGCAATTGGTTCCAATTTCAGAGGCACTTGAGAAAGCTGAGAAATACGTACTGCATGCCTACTACGTCATCTCAGTATGCATGTAGATAAAACAACTAGCAAGACACAGAGACTCCCACTGACAAACCTTAAACAGAATCAGATTTTTAAATTCATGCCAACAAGGTCACTTGCCTCCTTGTGGACCCAGCTGTCAACAATCATACCGGCTAGTTGTCATTGCTGTCCTAAATCACCATTAGAATGCAAATCTAAGTTTCTGAGATCTTGGAGATACTCCTAGGAGTGGTCACTAGCTTTTTGGTCAAGTGTTCCCGATGTACATCAGCACGGGCACTAACCTTGCATGACCCCCAGCAAGGAGAAGGCCCAGACCAAGTGAGGGAGCCTGACGGTGAACAGATACAAACGACTAGCAGAGACGCGATGTAACAGTGTGGATGGTTTTCAACCTGATTCTTAATCCTAAAACATAGTAGTGTAGCTTACTTCTGATCTCATAATGTGTCCTCCCTCTTTATGCTGAATTTTTTATTTTATTTCTTGTTTCAGAACTTTTATTTTATTTATTTTTTAAAGATTTTTAAATTTTATTTATTTATTTTTTTCTTGTTTCAGAACCTTTGTTTATTCACTCATTTTTATGGCTGGCTAGTGCCGGGGATTGAACCGCGGTCCCTGAAAGCCGCCCAAGCTTTCCCAAGCAGGCACTTTAGACCACTGAGCCATCCCGCCGGGCCCCTTTGTGCTGAATTTAACTCACCTATCTGACACTGCATTTTGAAAGGGAAACTTTGAACATGGACACAGAATGAGGAGCAGAGAGATTGGCTCTGGTAATTAGAGATGACCTCATTCTTAATCCTCCTTCCATTTAAAGGTGACGTTTATGACTAGGGTAGGTGGTAACTAATGCAAAGTGAAATGTAGTGCCTTGTTCAAAAGTTTTAAAGACTTTCAATAGGGGGCTAGGGAGATAGCTTAGTGGCTTATGCACCTGCCTGGCAAGCCCAAGGTCCTGAGTTTGATCCCCAGTACAAAAAAAAAAAAAAAAAAAAAAAAATCAGTGGAGAAATAGTAGGGCGCTAAACCCAGTGTGACGCCCCTTTTTGTGAAAGGTCCTGTGAGGCTCATGGGGAATTCTTCATATGTTTGTGTGCTCATGAAACCAACCTATTTACGATTCCTCATCCTAAATCTGAGTGAGTCCTATGACTACTCTCATCAGTAGACTGTGGCAGAAGTAATACTGTGCCAGTTTCTGAGTCTAGACCTGTAGAGAATAGCAACCACTTCCAGCGTTTTGGAATACTCTGAGCCTGGAGCCACCATGTAATGAAATCTATAACCCTATGACTACCAAATGAGATAGCATTCCAGTCACATTTGCCAAACCATAACAGCTGCCTTGGACTCCCAAGACCAGGCTGCTCACTAGCTGGATGCTAAGCAGCCTCAGTGTATGCCATAAGAAGCAGAATCACTCAAAGAAACTCTGTCCAAAGGGTTAAGCCACTAAAATTTGGGCAATGGGTTCTTATGACTGGAGCGAGAAGAAAATCTCCCTTCGTTTGATCTTAGTAGTTTGTAAAATTAATAGACAACACTTCTGCCTTTTTAAAAATGTGATTTGGAGAATAGATATCATTTCTCATTTAGTTCTTTGAATCTCAGAATTGGAACACTTGTTAATAATTGAGATAAAGTGAATTTAAATTTCAGACTGGAACTTCCAAGTTTGCATGTTTAGTTAGCTCTCAGCTTGTGCCAGTCATTCCTTCATCCCTGAGACTCAGTATGTGACACTCCCAACTTAAAAGAGGTGGGGTTTATTTTAGCTGGCACTTTTAGCATGTGGTGGGCCAGCTCTAAGGCACGGAGGCATGGTGGAAAGTCTGGCAAAGCAAAGCTGTTGCCTCATGGTGGTGAGGAATCAGACAGACAGGGAGGAGCTGGGAAGGGACACACTCCATTCCAGGGCATGGCCCCACTGCCAGCCTCCTCGGGCCATACACTACCACAGCCTATTGGCTACCAGGCCCCCATAATACAATTACCTTGCAAGCACAGGAAGGTCTAAGCTACAATATAGCTGACACTTATGCACATTAATATCTCAGGACCATAGAGGTTGCATAAAATGGTGGCCAAGAATTATCTAAGTCCATGCCACTCAAGGCATTGTTTTAAAGCTTATTAGCAATCAGATTCTCAGGAGCCATTGCAGATCTAACAAGTTACAACTTGCAGACTAAAATTGTTGCTCTCCTCTGTCCTACTGATTTGAACGTATCTTAAAATTTTAGAGAAAGTTGGAGGATCGTGATTCTTAGGTTGCACATTATCATCATCTGGAGAACTTTCAAAAATGAAGCCTTGAGGCCTGGTAGGATGGCTCAGTGGTCTAAAGTGCCTGGTTAGGAAAGCTTAGGCAGCTGCAGGGACTGTGGTTCGATCCTGGGCACCACATGCTGCGCCAGCCCTGCCCTCAGGGCAGGCTGAGCTGGCCACAAAAATAAATAAACAAACAAACAAAAGTTCTGAAACAAGAAAAAAATAAAAATAAAATAACATTCTTTTAAAAAAAAATGAAGCCTAGGGGCCAGCAAGCTGGTTCAGTGTTCTAAAGCACCTGTTTAGGCAACTGCAGGAATCATGGTTGAATCCCTGACACCACAAGCTGCGCAACCCCAGGGCAGGCTGAGTTGGCCATATGACAAATAAATAAATAAATAAATAAGTAAAAATAAATTTTAAAAAATGAAAGGCCCCACGGCCCGGCAGGATGGCTCAGTAGTCTAAAGTGCTTGCTTAGGAAAGCTTAAGCGGCTGCAGGGACCATGGTTTGATCCCTGGCACCACATGCTGCACCAGCCCTGCTCTCACGGCAGGCTGAGCCGGCCATAAAAATAAATAAATAAACAAACAAAAGTTCTGAAACAAATTTTTTTTAAATGAAAGGCCCCTGTTGTGTGGGCCTCAATCTGTACAAATTAGAGTATAATTTCCAAAGACGATGATCTGGCTATTTTTATTTTTTTAAAGGTTCCACAGAGACTAATCAGTAGTGCAGGCCGCAAAATACAGTGGTCTCAGCGCTGCCATCTGTTTCCTTATTACCAACATACGCAGGGCCCCCTTTGGGTAGCGGCTCAGCATGTGTTCCTGTTTGAGCTTCTTTCTCTTCATCACAGCTCCCAAATCCCTGGGGATTTTTGACCTCATCAGTAGCATTGGATTTCAACTCCAGAGACAGACACATCCCAAGTATACTGTCACAATGTCGCTTAGAAAGTTCACAGCCTTAGAATACATGACCTAATTGGAAATGCTATGCTGGGGACTGTGGCCTTTGAAGAGAAGGAACTATGAGTGAGGAGGCACTTCTACTCCTTATAAAAATTGCTGCCCTTTCCTCAGGCCGTTTGTTCATGCTTACTTCCACCAAGGAGGCTCTGTCTTCCAGAATCTTTATGCTGAGTTCCTAAGGATGACTCTGATTTCAGGAATTAATTAACAAAACGACCGCAGAGTAGCTGATTAGGACAGCTGATCAGTTTAAGCATCTGTGATGGAACATTTTTACCACTTGGTGTCAGTAGAATTCAGAAAAAAATTACGTAATTTGGTATTCTCTCTAAAAAAGGTTGTCTTTCTTGCATGAAGAAAGAGATGAGGAGAGGGAAAAGGAAAGGGAAAGGAAATGTGAACTAAAAGGGGTTGAGATATGCACATGTACCAACTCTCCATGATGAATTGTGTTCTACAAACATGTACTGATTGAACAAAAAAATTCAGCCCAGGTGTTGTTTTATTAATGATGAGCTACATTACCATGTTTATTTCCCATCACAATAGTATCACAAGGAAATAAGTTATGAAAATGGCAAATACAGTGTTTAGTAAGCCTTTTCTACTTGTGACCACATAAAAAATATTTTAATCTTTGAAGGCCATATGGTCTCTGTCATAATGACTCAGCTCTGCATTATAGGCTAAAAAATCAGTCCTCAATAACATCCTGAAGAAAAGTGCATCTGCATTTCAATAAAACTTTATTTACAAAATAAATATCAGGCTGGGTTTCAGTTGGAGGCCTTAGTTTGCTGACTTGTGAACTAGGGAGGTATTTAACAAACCAGGAAAATTTCCTGAACTATCTGTGAAGTTTGTTAACATTGTAGTTTTGTAACTCATATGGATTCCAGCAGATCAAAATATTTCTGAGTGGACCCCATATATCTGAAATCATAAATATCTCCATCTGATTCTGAAACATGCTGATTTAGGAGCTCTTAAGTCAAAGCAAAGTAAGCTCCCTCTTTCAGGGAACCATGGCATAGGACATGGTTTGCAGTACAATAATACTATAATGCCAGCACTCCAGGAGGCCGAGGCAGAAGGATCACAGATTCAAGTTTGGGCAATCTAGCAGCTTAACAAGATGCTATCAAAGAGAGAGAGAGAGAGAGAGAGAGAGAGAGAGAGAGAGAGAGAGAGAGTGAGAAGAGAAGATAAATGTAAAGCTTAGGCTCCAACTTTCTAAGTATGTCAAGGATGGCTACCTTATACATATTTGTATTAAACTGTAGTCTTGGAATTTTTGTCACAGGACAACCTAGTTTCTAATATTTATAGTGGAGTATGTTGAATTCATTTCAATAATAGGTAAAGGGAGGAGTTTGAGGAAAATAGTAAAGGAAAAGAGATTGGACATTGCTATCCAGCCCTTCCTCAAAATGTCCCAAATTTTTTTTTTTTAAAATTTTATTTTATTTTTTCTTGTTTCAGAACTTTTGTTTGTTTATTTATTTATTTTTATGGCTGGCTCAGCCTGCCCTGAGGGCAGGGCTGGTGCAGCATGTGGTGCCGGGGATCAAACCGCAGTCCCTGCAGCCGCCCAAGCTTTCCTAAGCAGGCGCTTTAGACCACTAAGCTATTCTGCCGGGCCCCAAAATGTCCCAAATTTTAACAAATTCACAAGCTCAGAAAGATATTTCTGTAACTGTTTTTTTTTTTTTTTTTTTCCCATGAATTGGCAAGGGAGAAGAATTTAATGCCTTAGTGAGCATGGGGATAAAACAAGGACGACACACACAGATGTAGTGAGAGGGAAATGAATATTTTAAATATAGTGTCCGTTTCTTATCGAGTGTGAGAAAGAGAAAATTTCTGTAAAGATAGAGTCGCCTGGCACTGTTTGACCTTGGACTAAATAAATGCATACACATGTCAAAAGCCATGCTTTTAAAAGATCTACCAGCCAGGCGTAGTGATACACGTCTTAGCATTCCAGGTGGCTGAGGGGAAAAGTTTGAAAGTTCAAGCCCAGCCTGGGCAACTCAGAAATTGAGCAATACCCTGTCTCAAAATAAATAAAAATGGTTGAAGATGCAGCTCAGTGCAGAGGCCCTGGGTTCCATGCCCAGCTCCACCAAACAAACAAACAACCCCAAACAGACCCACAGTGGCTTTTGTTAAAAAATATAATAGTAAATAGATTTACTATATAAAATACACTACTATATGTTTGGGACATTTGTTTAGCAAATGAAGCAGTCCTGTTTTTCTGGAGTAGAACCAGAGCTGGATGCAAAGCTCTTTTTGTTTCTTACTTGTTGAGCTGTGTCCTTTTGTTGTTCAAATTCCGAGTTGTTCTTCCACCTTCTCCCACCTCCTGCTCAACCTGGGGACTGATTAAAACCTTCATTTCTTCTGTGGGACCATCTGTCCTAAAGCTGGTGGTGGTCACTATCACTCTGGGTTATAGTTAGCAGCTAAGTCTTTACATACTCAATGCCCACAATGCCAGGAAGCAGGCAAGAAACCATATTGGTTCAGCTCCTACAGAAAGAAGGACCTCTTCACTACAACATAGATTTGAGTAAGAATGAACCTTTTCTGACATAAATCAGCCAAAGGAAAAAGAAAACATTTATAGCTGTCATAACCTCCTCAACTGCATACTTCTTCATCAGTAACGTATGATTAAAGAATGGTTGATGTTAACAGATAGGTTTTCCACAGTGTCACAGCAGAGAAACAGGCAGAAGGAAAAAGGGAAAGGCGTTTTATTTCCTTGGAGGACATGGAGAGAATTTGGGGAAGATAAGGAATTTTCTGGATTGGAACAAAGGGAGACTGAGGCTTTTATGAACTTTCGCCAGGGGTGGGGCTTGAGGAGGACGTTTAGATTTACCTGAGGAGCAGATTGGGGCCTTCCCTGAGGTGCCGGGACAGGTGGAAGGAAACTGCACCCTGGGCTGAGTTGGAGAAGAAGGGGGAGGTGGTCTTTGGGAAGATAAGCTGTTGTTTTAAGGGCTTCAGCCATATTAGATGATCACCATAATGATTCAGCAATTCATGCTAGGGCCAGAACCTATCATTAACTTTAAAAGAGTTTAAAACTAGGAGGGTTTATGTTTTAGGTAAGATTTTTTTCATGGTCACAAATTTAATAATTCTTATCACAACATTGATAGACATTTTTATGAGTCAGAGTCTAAATTTATACCTAAGTTGTGTTCCACCAGTCAGATTAAAAACTGTGTATTTATTATTCGAAATACATTTTTTTCTGAGGAACAAAGTTAAAACAACGCTGGCTGTTGATTATGCCCAGTACAGAGCTGAATATTATTTATGCTAAGAAAAACTGAAAGACCACTTCAGTGTGTATTCTAGGGAAACAAGCCTTCAGCACATTGACTGAGATTGCCCAGACATGCATCTGTCGCTGGGTTACACAGCTTCAGCTATCACTCCTGCCTATGTGTGGGCCCCTTAGGCACTGAGGACAGTACATCTAAGGTCACAGGTCAGCATGCACACATTCCACTTATCTGACACAGATGCCCCAGCAGGAAGAGGACCTAGAGGGGCAGGGAATAAGTTATTACATGGTTGTATTGTTTAGATTCTCGCAGGAGCCTGTGCAAGTCACTTGATCTCTTCTACCTTGGTTTCCTCATCTGAAAATGGAGACAAGAGTGGCTTATTTTGCAGAAGCTGTAGATAACAAAATCTGTCCCCAAACATACTTTCATTTAGTTAGACCCTCTTCCCTGAGTAGGTTAGTAGATAACCCCAAAAAGAATTCACAGTATACTGGAAGAGGCTTTGATTGATAACCCAATAAGACTCTGCCTCTCTGTAATAGAAACCACTGGCACATCTGCACACTTAATTGCACATCTTTGCCCTAAAGTCATTATCTTTTCACTGGTTCTCTGACTACTACATTTTGCACCAGCGTCAGACCACTCTACAGAGGTGATAGATGGTCAGTTAGATTTTCAGGTCAAAAGGTGAGAAATGCCAGGCTTCTAAAAAAACTTTTTTTTTTTTTTTTTTTGCGGGACTGGAGCTCAAACTCAGGACCTTACACTTGCCAGGTAGGCACTTGTGCCACAGAGCTATCTCCCTAGCCCCCCTCCCCACCAAGTCATTTTTGATTAAAAAATAAAAATATGTGCATTCCTTTATAGCATACTCATGTATATACTTTGTGGAATGGCTAAAACAATACAATTAAAGTGTGTGTGTGTGTGTGTGTATGTGTGTGTGTGTGTGTAGGAAAACACTTAAAATCTATTCCCCTAGCAATTTTCAAAAGTGGGAGCCAGGTATGGTAGCACATGCCTGTAATCCCAGCACTTGGGAGGCTGAAGCAGGAGGATTGGTATGAGTTCGAGACCAGCCTGGGCTACCAAAGTGAGCTCAAGGCCAGCCTGAACTGCATAGTGAGACCCTGTCTCAAAAAGACAAAAAAACAAACAAACAAACAAAAAAGTATAACATGTTATTATTAACTGTAGTCACCATATTGGAAGCTCTTGAACTTACTCCTCTTCACTGGCCTTTCGTGTCCTTTGACCAGCATCTCTTTAACTCCCACTCCTCATCCTTGCCTCTCCCCCTAATAATTAATCACCATGTTATTCTTTCTATGATGTCTTCTTTTTAAAGATTCCCTATATAAGTGAGGTCATGTGGCATTTGTGTTTTTCTTCTTGGTTTGGTTCACTGAGTACAATGTCTTCTAGTTTCTCCATGTTGCTGATGTCACAAAGGACAGAATATCCCTCTTAGTATTCTACTGTGCACGTACATCATATTTTCTTTATCTATTCATTCATTCATGGATGCTTGATTCTCTTTCATAGCTATTGTAAATAATGCTGCAATAAACATGGGCATGTTGATGTCTCTTTGAGATACTGGTTTCATTTCCTTTGGATTATATCTACACCCCAGTAGTGGGGCTGCTGGATCATATGGGATATCTATTTTAATTTTTGAGGGATCTTTGCCCTGCTTTCCATAATGGCTGTACTGAGTTATATTCTCATCAATAGTGTTTGGAATCTCTTGTCTCTGCATCTTTGATAATATTTACTTTGATCTTTTTTATCAACTCTAACAGGTATGAGGTAATATTTTGTTGTGATTCTGATTTGCATCTCCCTAATGACTAGTGATGTTGAGCATTTTTCATGTACGGTTGATTTGGATGTCTTCTTTCGAGCAGTGTCTATTTAAGTTCACTGCCCATTTTAAAATTAGGTTATCTGTTGTCTTGCTATTGAGTTACTTTATTTCCATATATATTTTGCATATGTATAGTTTATGAATATATTCCATTTCATAGGTTCTTTTTTCATGCTGTTGTTTTCTTTGCTCTATTGAAGAATTTAGTTTGACTTAGTCTTGTTTTTCTATTTTTCCTTATGTTGCTTGTACTTTGCCCCAAAAGACATTGCCCAGATCAATGTCAAGTCGTAGGTCTTTCCCCCTATTTTTCTTCCCATAGTTTTATTTTTTTTATTTTTATTTATTTATTTATTTATTTTTTTGGCTTTTTGAGACAGGGTCTCACTGTGCAGTTGAGGCTGGCTTTGAGCTCACTTTTGTAGCCCAGGCTGGTCTCGAACTCGCAGCGATCCTCCTGCCTCAGCCTCCCAAGTGCTGGGATTACAGGCGTGAGCCACCACGCCCGGCTTCCCATAGTTTTAAATATTCAGGTCTTATAGTTAAGTCTTTATTTAATTCTTTATGAGTTGATTTTTGTATTTAAGAGAAAAGATAAAATTTCATTGTTTCTACATGTGGCTATCTAGTTTTCTCAGTACTGTTATTGAAGAGACTGTCTTTTTCCTGTTGTGTGTTCTTGGCATTGTTAAAAACCAGTTGACCATAAACTCACTGATTTATTTCCACGCTCTCCTTTCTGTTCTACTGGTTTCTTTCCTCTTTCTGTTCCATTGTTATGCTATCTCTATTACTTGAACTGTGTAGCCAATTTTGAAGAAAGTGAGCATCAAAAGCTCCCAGCTTTGTTCTTTTTGTTCAAGATGACTTTGGCTACTCAGGATCTTCCGTGGCTCCATGTGAGTTTTAGGATTATGTTTTCTATTTCGACGACAAATGCTATTGGATTTTTGATGTGCATTACATCATACCTATTGGCCGCTTTGAGGAATATGGCTATTTTAGTGATTTTAATTCCCACAGACACAGAATAGCTTTCCACTTCCATTTTGTATCTTCTTCAATTTCTCCTTAGCAGCATCTGAATTCTCTCCTACAGATCACTCATTAGATGACTATAGACTCGACTCAAATGGAATAAAAACAAAGGCACTACTGGAAACTGGAAAGAAGTGTTATTGTTCATAGCAGAAGAAAACAACCTGAATAGAATACAGTTTTTGTCCTAACAAAACATTAACTGGTGGTATAAAATTACAGGGTATAGCGCCTCAGGAGTGGTTTGCTTAATCACTTTTTATTACCTATAATTAATGTTTTATCAAATCCTGCAGAATTCAAGAGTAGCCCCCAAATGAAACCCTCTGCTGTTCTCTCAGTATGTCTGGGGTTTGAATGACTATCCTCAGCTGGGAGGTCAGCTGCTACCTATGTGTGAGTAATATCTGACTTCACTCTCTGCCTCCCTGAACTTGACCCGTCCACTTTTACGTTGCCCATTGTTAAACGTACTTCTTCACTGGAAATTCATTTATAACTGAAATTATACCTGATGAAAGGCCTTCTTCCAGTTTTTTTTATCAGCGAAGAATAGGTACGATCTGTGTTTCTTATTGTTTATTCTCCAAATCAAGTAAGTCATATTTCTCACTTACCAATAGGGTCTAAACACTTCCACCAAGCCAACTTAGGTAAATTTATGTGATTCCCGGTCATTAGCCTATCTAGAGGTTCAAGTCCACTGTCTGCCTTGCTGTATGCCTCACACAGGTTAATTTCCTCCGTGGTGGCCCAGTTTTCATTAGAAGCAGTTAGAAAATATCACTTAGATAGAAACTTCAGGTTCATTTAAAATTTATTCCTCCTTCCTCCTGGATGTGCTAACTGTTACTTAATGTTGTTCACTTTTCCTTTATGGGGTTTTAGATCACAAGGCCATCATTTTCATCTGCGTTGTTAGAGAGTGACAGCAATTTTGTCTAAACATTGGAGCTGTTTCCGCCACAGTACATTCCCCAGCGCTGGTCTTTTCCAGTTAATTCTCAAAGCTTTGACGTAGTGGGAGGAAAAGAGGGAGACTCACCAGGCTTTGTCTGCTCTTTTCTAGTGAGATTTTGGCAAGTTCCTTTGCTTCTCCGTGCTTTCTCATGCTTTGTTCCTGTTAGATTCCGCCCGCCCCCCCCCAACTGTAAATGGAGCCTGCAGTATGCGACACACAGAGCAGCTGAGAGAATGAAATGAGGAAAGAAGTGACTCAGGCTTGCTCAGCAGGCTTCCTGAGGGTGCCTCAGTCCCACGCTTGCTCATCTCCCGATCCATCCCACGCCCTCGCATCTGGGAACTCTACAGAGCGGATTCCCCTGGAGAGTCAAAGCATTGAAGTTCAGGCAGAAGTAGGATCTAACACTGAAGGTGTTGTAGGCAGCTAAATTAGATGGAAATATTATAGGCAGTAAGATAGGGCCAGGCCCTCCAGGACAATATCGAAAGCAACTTGACTACGCAGCTTTTCAAGGGACAGGCACCTGTGGGCCTTACTCTTGAAACAAGAGTAAGGAAGTGCAGCCGCCCACTCCCTTAAGTTAAGTATCAGGGATCGATATTTTAAAGGAGTATCATCACCCTAAAACAGCCTAAACTCAACCCCCAACAGAAAGAACCCTTATTCCATATTCATGCTGCTTGCTACGTGACTTGCTTCCCAGTTTGCTCCTGATTTAATCAATTTTACCTGAACAGTGATGCTTGTAATCTCATTGGTCGACCATGAATTTGTCCCACCTCATGACCACCTAAGCAAGTTCTCTTAGTTTCACCTTAGGTCTGCCTTATTGCATGGCTTTGCCTTATAAGACCCCTAAAGAAACACAATTTCTCGGGCAACCCACTCGGGCCTCCCTTCTGTTCCCCTTTTGGACAGAAGCTTTCTTTTCTTTCTTTCTTTCTTTTTTTTTTTTTTTTTTTTTTTTGCGACCGGGGATTGAACTCAGGTCCTTGCGTTTGCCAAGAAGCTTTCTTTCCCAATAATTTTTTTTTTTTTTTGTCTTTTCAGACAGGGTCTCGCTATGCAGTTGAGGCTGGCCTTGAGCTCACTTTTGTAGCCCAGGCTGGTCTCGAACTCGCACCAATCCTCCTGCCTCAGCCTCCCAAGTGCTGGGATTATAGGCGTGTGCCACCACGTCCAGCTGTTCCCAATAAAATTTCTATTTTAAACCTCCGTCTCGTTCCTAAAATTCATTCTTTGGTTTTAGAGAACACGAACTCATCCAAGTGTTTTTCAGTTAAAAGATCAGTTTTTCTTCCTGCATCAAAAGCACCACTGTTAAACATCAACCAACATTGAGTTTCTACTCCCATGTGGTTCACGTATGCGGAAACCAGTTTTGTGAAATGCCAGCCAAAACCCTGAAGTAGCGAAGGAAAGATTTTGGTGAAAGTCCATGCACTGTCAGTGTCACCATTCACCTAAAGGTCTAAGGTCTTCCTGAAGATCCTATCTACCATGGATATTGGCTTCCAGATTTACGCATATTAAAAAATGCGGGAAAGAAGACAAGTGAAGCGATGGACTGCAGTGTTGGGAGCAGCAGGAAGCTGGGACTGGGCCTCAGTGCCTGAAGCAAAGAAGCCAGTAGCTTGAGAAAAACATCCTGTCTGGTTCAGGCCAGCTATTAGTCGCTAGGCAACCTTGTGTCATGTGATACAAACTTTGCATAAGGATAAATAAATGATAGTTCTGTTGTGCGGGGAGTTACTCTTGCCCATCAGGCAGACTAGCCTCCACCAGGCCCAGCTTTTTGTCTTTTTGTCTATCTTTCTCATTCCTGTCACAGTGTCTTCCTGGGTAGAACCATTCGCAGTAAGACCAATGGATCTCTCTACACTGCAGTCAAAGAAAAAGGCAGAAAAACTTAAAAAAATTCCAGGATTTTAAAAAAGAACTAAAACAGAACAGTAGTCTAGTTTCTTTGTTACTCCTATGGTTTCCAACATAATCATAGGGTACTAGGATCATCTATATAACGATAACTATGACTTAATTGTCAGTAAATGATAAAGTATATTATTTGCAGTTGGTTTAAGTATGTTATGAAGTGTATGTAAAATAATTTAATTTTTCTATTCCATTTAACTAATTAAGTAAAACTCTTACAGTATATTTATGGCCCTTCATCAGATCAATATCTCTTATGAAATTTCAGTATATGAAACATCTGTAACAAGTAGAACTACCGTGCCAGTGTGTGTGTGTGTGTGTGAGTGTGTGCATGTGTGTTGTGTACATGCACAGTTCATAGTCCAGACTCTTTGAGAGATTTTGCTGTGATTATATTCTAGTAAAAACCTCTCTATGAACTCTACAGGGAAGATTTAGTTACTAAGTGTATACAAATTTTTAATTCTAGTAGAACTTCAGAAAATGCTGCTATAGTGAAGTCTCAGGGGATAAAACCACATTTATCAAATTTTATTTCCCAGAATTGGTAACAAACATCCTTTGAGTAAATGAGATCCTCATCACCTTAAGAAATAAAACTAGCTTTTCTTCAGTTTCAGCTTTGTAGAGTAAATTGACTTCCCCAGAACTAGCTAGGTTTTTGAAATTACTTTTCATTCCTTAGAAATAATTTCCATGTATTACCAAACTCTATCACATGGTTTCTATCCTGGGTAATCTTTCTTTTCTAACTCCATGGATTTAAATAAAATAGTTACATAATGTATATTATATCTATATATGTATTTGTCATAGTTATGATTTAATTTTAAATTCTTCTCTGTCTCTCTCCCTCTCCCTCTCCTACTCTATCTCTCAAACAAATCAAAAGATACTGGAGTTTTACTTCCACTTATAATGAAAAAAAAGAAAAATTATGTATCCCACCTTCATTTAACATTTCTTTCACCTTTCCATGCTAACTTGTTATTCATTTGTTTAAAAACTTTAATGGTTATGATATGCATTTCACCATGTCCTTTGCTTGTCATGAATTAAAACTTTGTGCATTTCCCAGATAATATAACAATTTAAAACTTAAATTTAGGGGCCCAGCAGGATGGCTCAGTGGTCTAAAGTGCCTGCTTAGGAAAGCTTAGGCAGCTGCAGGGACTGCGGTTCGATCCCCGGCACCACATGCTGTGCCAGCCCTGCCCTCAGGGCAGGCTGAGCCGGCCATAAAATAAATAAATAAATAAATAAACAAAAGTTCTGAAACAAGAAAATAATAATAATAATAAAACTTAAATTTAATTTACCCTATCCTTCAACCTTTTTTCTCTTATTGCCGTGGATTTCAACTCTACACTTACCTTAAGTTCTAAGAAAGATCATCTTGTGATGGTCAATATTTATTCGTATTTGTGTCCCCTTTACCTTCCTGCAGTTGGCCATTCTTTGTCACATTTTCCTGTTTCCATTTAGGGTTCATTATATTTATCTGGAGAAACTTGCAATGGTATTATTTTTCAGTAAAGCTCTACTGGACCATTGCTGTTTGTCATAAAGACATTTTACTTCACTTTTTTTTTCGTGAAGGATATTTTTGCTGACTGGAGAATTCTAGACTTTTTTTCCCAGCATCTTAAACATGTCCTACCATTAATCCTGTAGCTTTCATTGCTTCTGCACTGCAATGAATTCTGAGTCTCTGTGCCGAGGCCTTAAAGATAATGCTTCTTCTCCCTTTCCCTTCTGGCTGCTTTTTGATTTTCTTTTTATCTCTCACTTTCAGTAGTTTGACTATAATTTTTTTTTGGGGGGGGGGGAATGTTAGATTTTCTTTAGCCCAAGGCTTGATATTTTACATCGATCTCTTTGTTTTGCAAATTTATAGCTAATCCTTCTTTAAATATTGTTTTTGCCCTATTTTCTGTTTCTTCCTTTCCTGTCTCTTTGAATATTTATGTGTTTGACCTTGTCACTCTATTTTATACAGTTGTCACCTGTTCTCTCTACTTTCTACTCTTCAATTCACGTTGTATTCGAATCAGTCTGAATATGTTCTAATGAGCTACCTTCACTTTTGTTAAAATTTGAGTTTAATCTATTTTTAGAATATATTGAATTTGCATGCTTAAAACCATTCGATTATATTTGCTTATTTATATTAATAATTTATTTTATTTCTTGAAGTATAGTTTTTTCCTTTCCCCAAATTTTCCATATTGCATATATTTTCTTTAACATGTTAATATTCCAGAAATCTCTAAACCAAGACTTTGGTAGAAAACAAATCTGTTGGAAGATGATTACTGACTTGGTCTATTGACTGTTATGCCTACAAGCAGGTACAGTAAACCCAAAGTATAGAGGTTAAAAAGTAATGACATTTTAGCCAGGCACAGTAACACATACCTGTAATCCCAGCACTCTGGGAGGCAGACAGGAGGATTGTAAATTCAAGCTCAGCTTATGCAGCTCAATAACTTAGAAAGCTCTTATCTCAAAATAAATGCCAGGCGTGGTGGTTCACACCTGTAATCCCAGCACTCGGGAGGCTGAGGCAGGAGGATCGGTGCGAGTTCAAGACCAGCCTGGGCTACAAAAGTGAGCTCAGGCCAGCCTTAACTGCACAGTGAGACCCTGTCTCAAAAAGACAAAAAAAAAAAGAAAGAAAAAAGAAAAATAAATAAATAAATAATGCGGAGGACGCAGGTCAGTGTGAGTGCACAGGGTTTAATCCCCAGTACCCCCCTCACACACAGTGACAGGAACAGAGAGACATTTGTGGCCTAAATATGGGTATAGAATTTGAATGCTTCACAATATTTTGGTGACATGTGAACTAACCCCTTCCCTAGGTGGTTAAATGAAGGCCAGAAAGTGACCTAGTGCACAATACAAACTGCTAAAATGGAGCCCAGAAGAATGTCACACAATTTTTGATTTCTACAAACAAAGCGCTGCCCATTGACACATGCAATTTTTCTAAACTTATTGGTTTATTTATTATTTTGTTATAAAAAACTTAAATATTATTTACATGCAAAATAACTAATCTCCATGTGTATTATTTGAGTTCAATCAATATCCTAATGATTCTTTCAACAAGCTCTTGTTTCTAGTGTATTTTATTTATTTATTTATTTTAATTTTTTATTTAATTTTTTTTTCTTGTTTCAGAACTTTTGTTTGTTTGTTTATTTATTTATTTTTATGGCTGGCTCAGCCTGCCCTGAGGGCAGGGCTGGTGCAGCATGTGGTGCCGGGGATCGAACCGCGGTCCCTGCAGCCGCCTAAGCTTTCCTAAGCAGGCACTTTAGACCACTGAGCCATCCTGCCGGGCCCCTGTGTTACGTTTTTTAACAACAACCACCACAAAAAAATTCAAGAGAGTCTTGGTGTGGTGGTACACACCTGTAATCCCAGCATTGAGGAGGCTGAAAACAGGAGGATCATAATGAGTGGAGCTGCATAGTGAGTTCCTGTACCCTGTACCAAATACATAAATGAAAAAAAAAAATCAAAGTAGGATTTTATAAACATTGAGAGACAAATCTTAACTATACAAGGTTGACAAATAGATCTGTTTATGTAACTGTGCTGCTATCTACACAGCTCTTCCTCCCTACTCATTCATAGGCCAAAACCCTAACTCTCAATGTAGCTGCATTTAGAGATAGTACCACAAGGAGGTAAAGAAAGATTAGGACAGATCTGCAGGATGCAGACTTAATCTCACAGCTCTCTGCCCTATCCCCACCCCACACACACGGAGTACAGAGCAATGGCAATTGACCCTAAGCTAAGAGAAGAGATCTCAGAATTAACCTGCCTGCCCAGGACTTTGACCTTGGATTTCCCCACCTCCAAAGCTGTGGAAAATTAATTTCTGCTGGTTAGGCTACCTGGTCCATGGATTTTTTTTTTTTTTTTAATTTAGCCTTGGAAGACTAATAATGCACACTAGCATGCCTAGGTCTTATCCATTTAGTCACGTAGGTAAATAGTTGATTCCTTCTCAGAATTGAGTACTATTTCATTGCATGAGTTCCATCACTTGCTTATTCTCATATTATCTTCATTTTTGGCTGTTGGGACTAGCAGTGCCGTGAACCTTGTGCAATGTTTTTGGTGGACATGACTTTGATTTCTCTTGAGCAAATGTCTAGGAGTGAGTTTGCTGAATCAAAGCGCACATATACTTTAGTCATTCTTGGGGCCTATCTAGTGATGTCTCTGGAATTTTAGCTTGTTTTCCTGATGACTAACGATGCAGGAAAATTTTAATGTGCTTATTTATTATTTGTACATTTTTCTTTTGTGAAGTGTCAACTGGGCCTTTCCCCATTTTCAATTGATTATTACATTGTAGTAATTCATTATAGGTTCTAGAAGTCCTTTGCCAGACTTATGACTTACGATATTTCCTGTATGTATGTAGATTACCTATTCTTTTTCTTACTGCTTTCTGTTGAAGAACACAAGTTTTTAATTTTGATGCAGTGTGATTTATCAAATTTTTTATGTTTATCACTTTTTGCATTCTACATCGTTAACCACCTAGTGTTATAAAAGTATGCTTCTATATTTTCTTTGAAAAGATTTATGACTTTAGTTTTTATGTTTAGGTCTATGGTCTATCTTAATTTTAATATACCTGAGAGCACATTGTATGTGTCTTTGTAACTTGTTCCCACTTTCTACACTATCTCATCAATCTTTTGACATATCATTGAAAACAAGGAATAAATTACTTTAGAAGATGTTGGATTTTCTATGTCTTGTACATATCATCATTTATTTAAAGATTTTTTAAAAATTTTGGAATATATATGCCCCCCATCACAAATACTTGCAAAGAAATTGAAGACTGTCCTATAATGGGACTTACTAATGATATAGAAGAAAGAAACTGCCAACCTTCTAGGTGTCTGGTATGAGTTTCCATTCTTTAAAACTGAAGAATGAATTTTAGGAACAACAGAGTTTAAAAGTGGAATATATTTATTTGGGGGAAGAAAGCTTCTGACTGAGAGAGACAGAAGGGGTCCTGAGTGGACTGCCAAGTACCCTAACTTTTCGAGGGATTTTCATAGAGCAAATTCATGAGATAAGGTAAGTTTAAGGTATGAAAAATGAAAAATCTCAAGGTGGGCATAGGTGGGACTGAACTATGGTCAAGCAATAAATTTATGAGTATAATTGCTCAGGTAAAATTGATTAAATTGGGATCAAATGTGGAAGCATGCCACATAGCAAGCAGGCATGAATACAGAACAAGGGCTTTTCTTGTAGAGTGTTGGATTGGTGGCTTTTCTTGGCTTTCTAAGGTGATTGATGCATATTTAATATATCAATCCCTGATGTTTATTCTTAGGAAGTGTGCAGGTGCATTTGTTTTACCTTTTGTCTTGAGGTCTGGCCCACAGAGGAGGTACCTGTCTCTCCCACAGTAGCAAGGCATCCTTTGAGGGTCTAGCTCTATCTGACTGCCTGTAATATTTTTTGTCTAACTCAGTTGCCTATAGTGCTAATTACTGGGCCAAGCAATAAGAAACATTTTTAAGACTTTCAGTACACATCATATACCAAAATGTTTTCCATGAAAGAATTCGATCACTTAAATTCCCACTAGCTTAGACTGTAGGTATGGGCTATGTGCTTGGCATATATGAGGGACTGGATTCAATCTCCAGTGCCAATAAATAAATAGATAAATAAGTAAATAAATTCCTCCAGTAGCTTATGATAATGACATCGTCATCTTATCCTCTTACATCCATCTTTAAAATTTTCCTTCTTTGACATGTTAAAAAGGTATTCATTTCTACATCATTGTTAGTCAGTTCTAATTTTTTTTTTTTTTTTTTTTTTTTTTTTTTTTTTTTTTTTTTTTTT